>JAYKKI010000137.1:0-290000 GCA_039881145.1 Druceiella hillmani
GGGTTAGGTTAGGTTAGGTTAGCTTAGGTTAGGTTGGGTTAGGTTAGGTTATGTTAGGTTAGGTTAGATTATGTCGACGCAGAAAATTAGTAAATTCATCAATAAAATGTTAATAAACCCAAATAAGTATTATGATTTATATTTCTATAATATAATTAATATATCACCCTCGTTTTCTTTGCAAATTCTGATAAAATTATCAGACCATAACAAAACTGGGCCATTACACTGATTAATAGGTTCAATGTCGTTACCGTGGTACGTTAGGTTGATCACAAGACATACGGCTTTTGACTGCGCGGCCCACCGCGGAGACCCGGATTCAATTCCCACTCCTCGAGCGGGGCTGGACTGATATTCTGGTTAGTTATAAGAGATTGCTCTTGTAGCGATAAGCCCGCCATATGTATAAATTAGATACATTCATGTTTATAAAATAAATAAATATTGCCCACTCGTTTCGCTCCTCCTTTGGTCTGAGTTAGGTTTAGTTAAGTTTATCCACACATGATTGATAGTTTATACACATATGTATTCACAAGTGGATATATAAAGGTGGATTCAGAAGGATAGTTGTATCTTTTATACATAGATATAACCTACATAATCTTGAAAATTCTGAAAGAGCGATATAGAGATTCACTTTGACTACAATTGGTTGAAATGTCAGTTAATAATTTATTTTCATTTAGTTTAGGAAATGGCTACACACTACAAAAGATATTATGTAATTCGTTAGATTTTTATTGTAATTTTTATTCCTTATCTATTAAAAAACGAAAATACCTTTGTTTATTTTGCAACCATAATTAAATCCAGTAGATATAAACTAAGTTATTTTAATAAAAAAACTTTTTATTTTATTTTTTTATAGTTTGATCGGGGTTTTTTTAATTAATTTCTTTTATTTTACCATATGCAAATATGTCAAATGGTACTTACAGCTATTTTTTTAGAAAATACAAAACGAAAATAACCTGTATTCATTTGAACCTTTATTATGGGGAAACAATATATTCTCAAACATTTTTCCAATTATTTTATTTCTTTGTTTCATTATCATAAACAGAATGTCATAAAATGATAAATTTTAAAATAGTTTTTCCAGAAAATGCAATGATATTCAAAAATATTTCATTGTATTTTTTAGTAGAAAATATGTAAAAGATGCTTCCTATACCAAAACGACAAACTTTATATAAATATTGTTAAATAATGATAAAAAAACTTTATTCGATTCATGAACAAAAACCATTGTACGTACATTATAACCCAATTTTTAAGCGATTTTCAATAGTTTACTCAGTGCACTCTTCATTTAATTTTATTTAACCTCTATTTTTCTAATTAGTTTTCTACCTAAGTATTATTTAACAATAAATTACTCATATCCTATTGACGTTCAGATGGAAAATTATTCGCTGATTTGTTTATTATTAAAATATAAAAAAAACACAATCAAACCGCAAAAATAATGTATCAGTATGTATAATGACTAACAATATAAACATATTGGCTAGGTCGCTCTATCCATATAAAATCAATTTTGTCCCGTAAAATGTTGCGCATAACAAACAAATTGTAATAAAACCTCACTGCACATTGCTACGAAAATTTGTCGACTGTAACGTATACTGTGAAATTGCATTTTCCAGTTCGCTTGATTTGCAATAAGCGATCACGCTCGAGTGCGCTGCAACGTGTAGTGATGGGGCGGTATTTATTGCGTAATGCAATAAAGCGGGCGCGATGTTTGTGCTTTGTTGCTTTTTCATGGATTCACTTTTGTTCCCGAATCGTAGAAAATAAAGATGTTCTTTTTTATTCACACAAACGCATATAAGTTTTAATTTTAATTTCTTAAAAAGACATCCTTTCAAAACTAGGTTAACAAAATATTTTATAAAATATTTTTCATTTGGTAGAATCAAGTAATGAATGCAGAATTAAGTTATGTACGTGCAGGTATATAAGTTAAAATAAACTTAAATATGGAATAAAGAATACGAGGATACTCCAAAGAAAATTTAATAGATACAGGGGTAGTTCTTTCTCGAAAAATTAAAAAAATTTTAATTTGTCTAGGTATATTTGCATATCATCACGCTGTCTTTTGTTTGATGAGTTAGATGCCGACGAAGAAAAGCAATGTTATCATCCACTTGAAAAGCTCGCTCTATACATTTGTAATTTCTCATTCGTTTATCTTCTGCTTCCAAGCAAACTCAAGAACACTTTTTCAGTGTTATGAATCAGCACTTCTAAGAATTCATACCGAAAACTTTGAATTGTAATCCTATTTTTGTAACTTGGTCCATCTATTCGTCCTAGTGTGCAAAATAAATTACATATTTCATATTTTTAATATAAGTTACATGTTACGTATTTTTATAAGTTACATATTACATATTTATATTCATTATTTATTATAAGTTAGATGTTACATATTTAGATTCACATGTTTTGTGGTTATTTCATCCGTAATCAAATATCGCGCTTAATATTTATGTTCGTAGTTAAATATTTTTTTTAAATAATGAAAGTATTGCATTAGCATCCAGGAGGGGGTTTTGCAGAGTAAGTTTAAGAAGGTAAGCACGAATTATTATTAAATATTGGAGCTGAGAGTACGTAGGAATATATGTACGTACGTGTACGTATATATATATATATATATATATATATATATATATATATATATATGCACTTTCAAAGACTTATGAAACTTGCTCAGTAGATTTAGCAAAACGATAAATTTCCGAGCTCAGAAATTCATTCCGCTGTGGTGTTCCGCTATCAAAACATTTAACCCGAAAAACCAATCGGGTTGGAACAGAGCAAATTTCAGGTTATTCATAGATATTCGTATTTATTACTATAATGTTAAGTATTGTGCTAGTAGTATTTAGTAGCAAATTGAATTTGTATTGTTTAGTACGGAATATTTTTAAATTACTCACAATTGTTATTGCATTATAATAAAAAGAATGCACGCACTTGTTCAGCTGTTGGGTACCATCACTGTGTGCATAAGAAAACATTTAACTTGGGAAATCCTCTGAAATTCTAAAGGCGTTTTCTTACTGATAAGAAAACGTCAGCAAAATTACCAATAATTCTACAAAAATACAAAAAATACGATGGCAAGCGCCGGATACAAATTTATATAGAACTTTGAAATTCTTAGGCCGAAAATAATAATTAGAAATGGTCCAAGAAGGATGAATAAGTTGCATTAAAGGTACCTCAATTTTTCTTTTATTTTCTTGTTTATTTACGAAACAAATTTTCTAAAATTAAAAAAAATATATATATACAGCGCCTCCTTTATTTCTAATAGAACCTTTATAATCGGTTATTTCTGTTGTAGGACGTTGTAATCTACTTTAGGTGGAATACCTATCTCCACTACGTGAGAAAACAAATTTATATTTAATAGTGAGCACATAAATCATCATCATCATATATATTAATATGCTAAGGTTTTAAGATGTTACTCTCCCTTTTTAGAAAAAACCTCACAACTAATCCACATAAATTATATATCATTTTATAGATAATTGCTTGCTCTACCGGCATCCACAACTAAAAAATGTATTAATGCTATTGTTTTTGCAAATTAATTAATTATTAAAATTATATACACAAAACAGCAATGCTGCCATCTAACGGCTCAACGTCAATATGATTGACGGTCGGTAAAATTTTTGTTTAATTTCAAATCCACTCACGTATAAATAAAGTGGCGCATTAGCTCAATGCTTTTGATACTTGCGCCTCTATATGTCAATTTTAGTAAAATATTTGTTTGATCTGTCATCTGAGCTTCATAATGGAATAAATAATAATGCGAAGATTTCGCACGGGTCACGCTAGTTTATATTTAATAGTGAGCACGGTTTTGTCAACGAATGGACTAGAATATAGGATTAAATGTACCACACCTTAAAGAAATATTTGTTAAAATGAAATGACTTTATAAGGAGATGCCTTGAGGATTATTGACGTATATTTTGAAATAGAGTTTAGAGGGTTTTACAGATATTTCAATAGTATTGCAACATTCGTTTTTAGTAAATTTTGTTATACTTATCTGTCGCCATTATGACAGTTTTAAATCAACTTTGCTTATCTGCAATCTTAACCTTGATTTGATAACCTACTTTATTCCAGGGCTTATCAAATCAAAATTTAATTAAATTCTACATACGTGTTTATCTATGTAGAATAGTATTAAACCTATGATGGAATCAACCTGCGTTAACTTGAAAAAGGATTTATATAGAAATTAATAATATAATATCTCGTATTTAGGCTAGACTTGAAATGCATTGAATTATGGAAAGTTGATCAAATTTTTTGAAAATAAAGAATTTAATTGAGTTATGTTTAAAAATGTAATTATTAGGAATATTAAGATATTAAACTTACTTTTTGTAGTCAGAGTATTTAATTTCATATCTTGTCGTATACAAAATAACAAACATGATTTTTATTTCTTTGCTACTTTAATTAAACCATGGAAGTTTTCAATTAATTTCACATCTCATTCAACTGTATAATTGACTACTTTTGGCAGAAACAAAGTGATGTTGGCTTCGAAAAACATGGCATTCAACCTTCAAGAAATGAACGAAGGTAGTTACCAATTTTTACTTTTAACTAATTTACTGTTATCGACAGATTTGTTTGAAGGAAAAAAAACTATGAAAGTTAATAAGCAATTTGTCAGAAATATAACAATTTAAAATTACCAATAAATTTACTGTCCAAAAAACCGCAAAGTTTTTCCTTCGGTAGAATGTACCGCTTTCCAAAAGTCGAGTTAATATTTCTATTAAAATTTGCAATACTTTTTGATTTTAGTACTAGGTCAATTTCATTACCAAATAATTACAAGACAGGTACCCGTATAGTTAATTACTATTGGTACTGGAAAAATTTTTGTAAATCTTTTTCCCTTCACAGACCCTTCACAGATCAGCCTGGCTCTCTTTATCCCTACAAATAATTCTTATCTTTTCCTATTCTTGTCAACTGTTATGCATATACGTGCGCTGCCTCGAATAAATTGCCTATATTTTATAGAAATTCTTATCGGGGACCCTCAAACGCATACCTTTTTTTCATCCTTTTGAATTTACCAGCGTTTTTCATAATTATAGGCTTTGCAGTTAATCTTTCTTTTCCTAAAGTATAATACACGCACGTATAGCAAGATTTGTACTTTAACTAATTGCTAATTTAACTTCGCAAATATTATGAAACAAAACTTCAAGAATTTGGTGAATGTATATGAGTTTGATATCACTATTTGTTATCTTATATCCCCCAATACAAAATATCCTTGTTTAGAACTACATAATTCAACCAATGTAATTTTAAATAAAAAAAAAACAGTACAGTTGCTTTCATTGATAGGATTGCAGTAATGAGATGTGCTCACGTAAGTGCATGATGTCCTAATAATACATGTTTTGACATATTTTGATTCAAACCGGCAAGGCTTAACGTCACAAAATTCAATTTCCGATTGGTTTGAAATTAACAAATTTATCACATAATTTATTTCAATCATGTATTTTTTTAATAAATGTTCCATTTATTTTTTTCATTTATTTTAATTTTTTAACTGATGTTAATCAATAAAGATATAGCGAAATCATTTCAAAATTCAAAAGTTGGATTCACCGCAATGTGTCACTCAAATACCTGTAATTATGTTTATTTATATTATGTTCATTCTATAAAAGTGGTTTATAATATCAACTAACCATTTTAAGTTAAATTTATTTTAATTACTTTCATTCTCTTGTCCCTGCTTGCGAAGCGGTTAGCTATATAACGAAACTCTTAATTTCTTCTTCTTGCTTTCTCTCCAGCGACCACCGTTCCTTATTGCCTACGCAATTAAGGTAAACTAGACCTATTACTAAGATTCTATTAAAGTCTTTACGAAAACAGGAGGTGGGACAAACGACTCAGATTAATTTAACCATAGATTGACGTTTGTGAATTGTAATTGTCTTTTCTTATGTGTTGAATCAGCAAGTTGAGTATAAAAATATATCCGTGCGAGAATATAATAATAGCACGATGTAAATAATAGTAGGACAATATATAAACAAAAACCCTGTTAAATTTGTATATAACTCGAATTAAAAGAGTTCCGTGTACTTTGACATCTACAAAATTACATAATTAGTATTATTATTAAATTATTTACAGATATAAATATTAGTTTCAATAATGAAGTTTTATTCTCTAATATATATATATTTCAGAAATGTAAAGTTGTGTTTCTAAAAAACTGTGATATTTGTAATATAGCTTTAATAGTTTTATAAAGTTTAGGCTTACACGTTATATTCATAATTTTAAATTTAATGGCTTTTCGGAATTAATATACCATAATATATATTTTTTTGTATATTATTTGGCATATTTTTGAAAATATGAAAAAAATTATAAAGAATTATGGGAAAAATATTTCGTTTTTTTTGTAAATAATGTTTACAAGATGCTCGAAATTAAAAAAAAATAATCGGGTAATTTTTGGAAAACTTCCTTGTGAGCAAAACGGCTATAATGGGCAGATGGTTTGATACGGGCAGGATCTTTCGTTTCGAACCTCAAAAGAAAAAAACGGACTCCTTAAAAGATCACTCCTGGGTCTGTCCGTCTACGCTCACAGTGGTTTTTCTCAGAAACCGCTTAGCGCATTCTATGTTAAGCGGTTTATAAAAGTGAAATGAGTACCTTGTGACTCATCTTACCTATTTCTCAGGATACTGAACCTATAAAAACAAAAAAACAGAATTTTTAAAAACCTACGCAAAGGGTATAGAAAAGTCGAAGCGATGATTCATAGTGTCCAAATTTTTGAAGTATGCATCCAGTTTTAGCGCCTGTGAAGGATGGAGCAGGCAATATATTTACGTTACGAACAATTAATATTGTTAATAGTTTAATAGAAATATTATTTATCCCTAATAAGTGTAAAGATATGTATGGAATCCTCGTAGTGTAAATTCTATTCGTACTTGATAGGTTTTTGAGGTATACCCTAAAACTTATAAGTTGGATACTAAAATATCAAGTTTTTAATACATAAACGCATCATAGCTTGGTAAACTCATTATTATTTTAAAAGTATTTTCTAGTTAACAAAAACAATATGTAAGTGTATCACAAAAAATTGTCAATTATTATGTATCATTATATACAAAAATTAAGTATGATGAAATTAACGGCAAAATATAATATTTCGAAGTACACTCCAGTTTTATTATTATCATTTGTCCAATTAATATTAAAAAATTGTTTTGAAATTTTTTGGATGTAAGAAGCGTTACGATTTTCCTCATGTATTTTTATCATAAAATATTATTTCTAGCACCTTCAAATTAACTTTTCTAGTGTCTTTTATACTAGGTTCCCATATTTTGAAATTTTATTATTTGTTTCATAAAGGTATTTTTCAGGGAAAATTTTAGGCCATGTCAACAAAATTACTTGAGCATTAAGCGACTGATGTTGCACGAGTATACTTCACTCTATAATTTTAAAAGTATAAATGAAAACCAATTATCATATGATACTTTTTTTACTTATCATATAATCATAATAAATAAGTATACTATTTTCATAAGGACTCATTGGCTATTAAAGCGATTTCTTACAGGTTGACGTCGCTCGTTGATTTCATTACCAAAACGGGCAAGGTAAGTGCAGATGTACGTAATTTGAAACGTCATTAAAATTATATGTATTCGGTGTGAATCCATCTTTATATATACGCTTGTGATATCAATGAATCAGTGAAGAATATTTCGTTAATACTCGGGCATTTATTCAAGCATATGTGGAAAAACTTAACCAATTCGGTGGAGATTGACTCAAGCTAAATGAAAAATTTAAGAAGTGGAGAATTATAAATGGATCCATCTATAAGTGTAGTGGTCCAGAAAACTTGTGTCTAGTCTTTATTGCAACTAGTCGAAAACAATATGAAATCATAATTTTTAAGACAACACCCTTATAAGATCGCTCATGTGTCCTTCCATCTGCCTGTAGCAGTTATTTTTCTCAGAAAACGTTTGAGGTAGAAACTTGAAATTTGGTATAATGATAGAACATCACATATCTCAATAGTAAAAGCTCAAAAATATTTATATGGAAATTATAGGGGGCGGAATATTAAAAAGAAGGAATTGTTTTTTTATTTCCATATGTGGTGTGAGTCATCGTTTGAAAGGGCTATTAATAAATGTTTAAAAAATATCATAGTGTATTTTCATTTTTGAAATTCCTTATTTATAAGCCCTTACAACAGTTGTAAGAAAACTTTACCTATTATCCTATATCTTATTTATTTTTAATACGCGTTAATTTTTTGACACCTGTGAAAAATATAGTATACAATATATTTACTTTGTGAAAAATTAATATTTGTAAATAGTTTAATTGAAATACTAAAATTTTTTTTTCTAATAAGTAGAAACAATTAAATTTTGTGTGTAAACAAATTCTTTTTTCTTTTGTTCTCAATTTTTTATTTTGACGCTATAAATAGTTTTCTTTTCACATTCTAAATAGTAAATGTTTTTGTTAAGTACGCACAAACAAAGAAATAGACTGAAATAAGATTTGATGACGTGTTTAACTGAAACAAATATCTAATTTAAAAGTATCCTAAATTGGAAGGAAAATTCTTTTAAAGTATGTCGAATACGCATATTACGCGAGGCACGTACAAAAAAAAACAGATAAATATTTAAAAAATGATCTATATTTTCCGTACTACTCCTTAATTATCTAAAAACAATGACGTGTTTTTAATGTTTACAAAATGGTGTCGACACTAACAAATGAAAATAATACGATATGTTCCGAATACGAAAGAGACTAATAATTAAAAGGACATACATTTGACCGGTTATGAGTATGAGAGAGATGGAGAGATAAATATCTTTAAACACGCCCATATATTTTAGTGACGCATGAATGTATTCTATATTTTACTCATTTATATAAGCTCTCCGGATCTTATCCATATTATTTAAAATAATGTTGATATTTAGCAAGGGTTTATGCACGATGTGCAATAAAACCATTTGAACAGTTTCACGCCAATTTTTTTAGTATTATTAAATGACCAGCTAATATAACGCAATGAGATGTAAAACTGGTTAAATACATCAGCGAAGGTTTGCTGCAAATATATAAGTATTATAGTTTCTATTTACCTAATTTGATAAACTTTCCGTGCTAGATGTATATAAAATCAATTCTTAACAAAACTACTTAAACTAAGTCGAAGCTGTGCCTTCACACTAATTAATTGGTCCGATAATTGTCCCCTCGTTACACTTCTCATTTCGTTAGAGTTAGTCTCGACCGATTTATTAAGTTATCCACGTATGACTCACCAAACAAGAGAGTGTGGTTCGTTAGCTTTGTGCGTTAGGTTCAAATTAAGTATGTTAGTAACTGTCTCGATATAACAAGAGGATGTGTTAATATATATTCGTACTAATAATATATTCAAACCACAATTTTATAACATTGTGTACGCAATTACTTAAAGTGGCTGTAGTGCACAAAATTTTACTGAATAAAAATAACACAAGTTCATAAGCAGATGTTGAAAAAACAGTTTTTTACAGTTTATAAAAAATGGTTTTGAATCTAATTCATAACAAATTAGTCATTTAGATAAACATATTATTGAATTCTATGAAAAATATATGTCCTTGAAATCTATTAAGATACCACTCTCGTAAAGCGTGGTCTTTCGTTGAGTGGATGAATAAGAAATCTTCCGAAATAGACCTATATCGTGTTATAAATTTATTTGAATTCCAGGATATTAGGAAGAGTTTGGAATATTAATGTCTAAATATTTACAAATATTTAAAAATATTCAAGTTCCTCCAAGATACGTATCAAATATTCAAGCATATTTTTAATATTTTCACTTTTGTCCTTCATAATTATGATAATACAATATATTATATAAGTTAAATATAAAGTTAATTATATGAAATCAATATAGAAAACGAGTGCGAGAACGTATCAACAAAAAATTAAAAATGACAGATATTTGTGGCTCGAGCAATTACTAATATATATATATATATATATATATATATATATATATATATATATATATATATATATTTACTTTCATATTTTTATACATTCGTCAAAATGATGAAAGTACTGCGCTAGTATCCAGGAGGGTGTCAACGTAAGCAAGGGAAGGAGGGAGTTTTAATGCAGATGCGGGTACGTATTAACATATGTACGTACGTGCATATTTATGTAGGTACGTGTACTTTCAAACATTTAAAAAACTTGTTCATCAGAATGAACAAAACGATAAGATTCCGATCTCGGAAATCCGTTCCAACCTGGTATTATGCTTATATCCAAGAGAAACTAAAGAAAAATCAACCGGATTGGAACCCAACAAATTGCAGGCTATTTGTATTGTTTTATAGATGATACTTATTGTTTATTGTTTTCAAGTGTAATTGGGAAAATAAGACAAGAAGTAAAAAAACTGATTTATTTTTCAAAATCTATAAATCTATTATAAGTCGCGCGCGTACCATAGAGAAATATGACTGTTAGATTAAGGTTGCTCCTATGGCTACGTTGTTGGCAGATCAGATTCTATAAGATATTTTTTTTGTTTATAATTCAGATAAGTCTGTTACTCTTGACGCAAGATCATTCAATCATAAATATGAAGTTGATCGTTTCAATGTTAGTATTGCGACCGTGTCACATTGTTATTAAGTGATTCCCACTTTGTCTCGCGTGGGACCTTTCGCGAGGCTACTCATTCCTCTATCTGAATCTATAAGGTTAGTAAATTTACCTAAAATTTTGAGTTTTAATCCATGCTATTAAAATTTATTTATTTTAAATTAATGTGTTTTGACAGTATTGTTAAATATTACGTCATAACTAATTTGCCAATTTGACATTGTCCAAGAAATTATTTATATATTAATATATGAAGAGAACATTTTGAACCCGTTTTTAAGCATATTGCATGCACGAACTGGTATAAGATTTGGCATAGGTTAAGTTTATATAGCGAAAGAGTGTAAAAAAGTGAAATTTATATAAAATTGGTCTATGTATTAATATGTGAAGAGAAAAATTTGTAGACATGTTAAGCATGTTACGCGGAGGAGTGTGAGATTTGGCATAGTTAAAATTTATGTGGAGAAGGAGTGCAGGAAGTTAATATATATATATATATATATATATATATATACATATATATATATATACATATATATATATATATATATATATATATATATATTTATTTATATATAATATACATCACAAATTTATATATTATACACATATTAAAAAATTACTTGCTTATTTTCATACTGTCTATATCAAACAGTCTGTGGTCAAACAGGCGCACAGAGTAGATGTTGTCGCCAAAGAATTTTGTATTTGATTTTTTAATAGAATGTGAAATGTATGTCAAGGCAAACAATTATTTATTTTATATTTTGCGTAATAGATATCTCTGTTACTGACATTACATTTTATTGGTATTGCAGGAAATTAGGGCAAACAACACAGGCTAATGACTTATTTGTACACGACCTCAGCTGACATAAAAAAACAAAATTGTAAAAAAACTACATGCAATGGTTATAGAGGTATACTCTTTAGCAAAATAACCTCAATAACGTTCAAGCAAAGATATTAATGAATTACGGTTGAGTTTCGACCACTGGGCGACCCCTAGTTACGTTAAATCCACCATTTCCGCAAAAACTTTGAAGTTAAATATCCCATCTACCGTTAACACTAGGATAAAATCTAATAAATTAATTTTAACAGAGCATTAAATTTAACTATTATTGGTAAACAGTAGGTTATAAGGTAATGACTCCGTGGATTAGTGGTTCACGCGATATTTCGATTTAAAATGTTAGCAAAGATGGTGGTTTTAACATAACTCTCCGTAGACTACCCCAAGATGGAGGTTTTAAGATAACTCTCCTTAGACTGCGCTACTTAAGATGTAATCCTTATTAATATTATAAAAAACAATTTTAATTCACACTAGTCTTTTGTACGTCATAATCAACTTTATTTTGATATATTTTTAATCAAACATTTTAAATAAAAAATTAAAACCTCTTTCACAACAAAATTGTTCACATTATGTTGGAATATTACTTAGCTTTACGTATTGACCATTTGCTTTTGTATGATTTTAAAACAACGTTTACTTTCTGCAATATTTTAGACATTCGCATTATGTTTGAAACATTTTGGTAAAGTCACCAATATGCAACTAACGAAATTACAGTATTAAATTTAATCCTTTCCGTAACAGCAGTCGAAAATGTACTATCTGGCCTTTTATGTTCCTAAATGTTGCACCAAAACATTCGTCTTGTTGTTCCAATCAATTTAACAAACCGCATCATACATGAATCTATATATTTCTTTAAATTCTCAATTTGGTTGTTTATAAATTTTCTTAGAAGCAATATTCATATAGCATTTTTGTAAAATGTTATTACAACGATGACAACACAATAAATTGAAACATTACGCAAATTTAAAAAAAATATATACCCATTTTGATACCTATATACTAGCAGTGATTGCTTAAACAAAAAACGTAATTTGTGTTAATAATACAAATAAAGAAAAAATACCTTGTTAAACACTAGTTGGGTTTTTATTATTATTTTTAATTATTAATAAAAATTCCTAACATACTTAATTTGTAGCCTAATATATTATTTTTATAATTAATAGCAACTCGATTTTTAGTTTAGTAGAACTTCATGATTCATGCTTCTATATAAGGGAATATCATAGTTTATTTAACCTGCGAACGAATATCCTAGAGTGTTCACCTCTCTATCGTCCAATCGCATTATTCAACGCAGTATTACGAGATGTACACAGCCTAGATATTTTTTCTATTCCATCGACGGCTTCAGAAATGTCATTATGGGGTTGTTTTGTAAGTCACAACTGACCACTAGATGATATTTATTCCAATTTGTGTGTCTGTATTATTCGTTATTGTTATTACTTTTCCGCCTTATCCATTATTATTTTATAATAATTTGTTCACATATTACTCCTCATACCCAGTGCTTTGGGAAAATTTATAAGTTGGGCATGCCGTTTTATGTTTTGGTATATTAAGAATTGTTGATAACAAATAAAATAACAATAAAACTTAACGATCTACATAACACCTTTTTAAAAACGATAAGAAAAATTGTAAATGACTTTTGAAATTTGAAGTCATTGGCTAAAATAATTAAAAAGAAACTGTTAACTAATATTATCATTCGTCTTATTGTTATCAAAATGAATATTGTATTTGCTTTTTGCAAATTTTATGTTGTTTTTTCCCTAACCCCGTCGGGCCTGCAAATTTTATGGATCCATGGATTAGTATGTTATAGTAGTATGTAGAAGAAATGCATTGAATCCATATATATATATGTATATATATATATATATATATACATATATATATATATATATATATATATATATATATATATATATATATATTTGGGTCAGGGAAAAAACAATATAAAATTTGCAAAAAGCAAATACAATATTCATTTTGATAACAATAAGACGAATGATAATATTAGTTAACAGTTTCTTTTTAATTATTTTAGCCAATGACTTCAAATTTCAAAAGCCATTTACAATTTTTCTTATCGTTTTTAAAAAGGATATATATATATATATATATATATATATATATATATATATATATATATATATATATATATATATATATATATAGTATGAAGGATCTTTTATCGAAAACGGGAAATCCCTAAAATAATATAAGTCAACATGTAAATAAATATCAAAGATTACAGTACATTTTATCTTCAAAACGTGACAAATACGAGAGCTCTTCGGGTTGCGCTCGGGCGGTTTTATTGGAAACCGATCAGACTAATATTGGAACGGGAGCGACGTCATTGATGCGCGTTCCGGTTGTTGTCAAAGGCGCGTCGTCTGTCGTCTTGTTATGAATTTTATCGAGTCGTCGATTCGAATATGAATGAACGTGCGACGCTGGGGTATAATGTCGCTTCGCTTGACACGTTGCATATGTCGTAATTTTTTTCCGGTACTATTTTCCAAATGAAAAACAAGAAAATGAACAGAATTCAATATTTAAACTTTACTATAAAGTATCTCCCATATATAAAATATTTGGAGTTATTTATTTCGATTATCTATCAATTTTCTTGGAAAGACTCTCATTCTAAATGCTTGATAGATAGATACTCCTGAACTCATGCTGATATTTTCTTTTTGAGGAATCGCTATCTAGAAATGAATTACATTAACTTCCTTCACTTTTACACAGTATAAACTTGCTCAACCTCCTGACCGCGTTTGCACCAGTGTAATTAATTTTGGAATGAATGAGAGCAAACTTTTTGACATGTGTCATCTTTACTTATTGTCGTACCTTCTAATTTATTAATATTATTTTTATCTTTAGTAAAACGTACTTTTAGATAAATAACGGTTATTTTTCCTTAAATGATTGCAGATTAAAAAAAAATATCGTAAGAGAATTAATGTATCTTGATGGGGAAAGCTGGCATAATTGGAGGTCTGTCAAAATTTGAGGGCAAAAACTCTAGCTATTTCCAGCAAAATTTTTTGATGAATTTTCCTAGTCATATCTCAAATTATAATTCCATTTTTCTTTCAGTTTCCTCTCGTAAAAGCTGAATGACGGCAGTATCTTCCTTAATTACATTGAAGAACAAAACACCTAGAGAAATTTAAGTATGTTAAATGTTTCAAAATAATAGATCGTTAGATTTACACGTAACGGTTAAATTGTTTTAAGACTATCAAGTATTTACAATTATCATAGAGCAAGCTTTTGTCCGCGGTTTTTTCTAACGAGGTTACCATAATGTCTGTTTATGAATAAAATATGATTTCAAAAATTAAATATCTTGCTTCATATAAAACTTCCTGCGTCACAAATAAAAAGCATGTAAACTGAATATTTCTGAATAACTTAAATATTACATATAATTTAAAGTAAACTTCAAATATCAAATTCTGTACCTTTTATTGCGTTTTCCTTGAAAAATAAGACAGGCAGAAAAAATAAAAAATATTTCATAATCGTGATTAATGCTACTTATATACGTCTTATCAGACAAAGCAAAATTATGTCGCATGTTCATTTCGGTTCGAAACTATGGTTTAATAATATGCATAACAAGGTGACAGATGAAACACCGTTGACAATACCTGGAATGTGCATCAAAGGCATTGCTTCCGATTCAATATTAGTCCGATTGCTTTCCAACAAAATCGTCCTGGTACAGCCAGAGGAGTTCTAACATTTACCACTATTTTTAAATGAGATGTCTTCTAATTTTCTTCATTTTGATGAATAATTTTGTATTTTGTTTTCCATGAATAATTTTGTACTTGGTAAAGAAATCAAAGAAAGTAGAAATAATACTACATTACGTAGTTTCATTTAATTGTGAGTAGTCGATTATTCTTATGTAATTGAAAATTGACTAGTCATTGTACTGTAAAAGCCAAAACATGGTCTCGAGTTCGTAAAAATGAAACATAATAATCAACCATATAATTAACTTCCGCAAGCTGCCTTGAAATATAATTCAACGTAAAAGTCGATATAAACGGATTCGAGCTAAAACGGAAATTGAACGTAACTGATAAATGTTTAGATATAAATGAAAATTATTCAAGTTAGAAAATTGTGAATAAATATTATTTCCTATATATAAGTTAGACATATATAAGTATATATAAGTTAGAAAATTGTGAATAAATATTATTTCCTATATCCCTTCGAAACTGATCCTTTCATTCATTAATGTTAGTTATTTTCATTTCCAAATTGCATCTTATATTATTGCTTTAGTTAAATATGGAACACAAGTTTAGAAATTGACGATTATTAAAGTGTATTGAATATATTTGGCTTTAGTTTTGTAGAAATTGATTATTCAAAATTAAATGAAACTACGCGTTGTAGTATTAGTTCTACTTTCTTTAATTTCTTTACCACGACCTAGGTTTCGTTGTATTACAACATCTTCAGGTGGGCTATTAGCAAAGATATATTTGCTTTCATTTAATTGTGATTAAACTGTATATTATAGACTGCATCAAAGCGAAAATACAACGATTTTAACTATTTATTGAGATGAAAATAGTTACCAATATAAATAACATAGGTATTCAAGAATTCCTAAATTCACCTTTCGCTTTACCCTTACCATGAGTATTATTTATATTTGAGGTTTTATTGATACGTAAAGATTAATGTATATTTAACGATGATTGAAAATATAAAAGAAACTGAAACGAGTTGCAGACGCTAGGTAAAGTGAGCACTTTCGTTATTTGTTGTCATCAAGTGATGCGTTTAGTGACTGGCAGAAGAGAGGAAAGTTATTCATAGCTCGCACGTTACGCTATCGATGTTTCATTTTCCATTACACTTTTATTTCTGAACATACGGGCTACTGAATCAGACTAAATTTAACTTATTTAGAGCTCGCTTGCCACACTACCGATAAGCTTAATTTTTTGTTACAATCTTATTTCTGAACATTCGCACTAACACTACTGGGTCAGAATAAATTTAACTTATACCTAGCTCGCTCGCCACACTACCGATTTGTTTCATTTTTCGTTACAGTCTTATTTCTACATATAGGCACTAATACTACTAGTTCAGAATAAATTAATTCATTCATAGCTTGCTCGTCTCTCTACAGATGTTTTTTTCCTCAGTCACATTTCTGAACATACGCTCTAACACTACTTCAGGTCAGATTAAATTTATTAATAGCTCGCTCGCACTCTATCCATTTGTTTCAGTTTTCGTTATAGTATTATTTCTCAACATACGTACTAACGCTGCTGAGTCAGAATAACTTTAACTTGTTCATACCTCGCTCGCCATGCTATCGATATTTTTCGTTACGGTCTCATTTCTCAATATACGTAGTAACGTTAATGGGTAAAAATAAATTTAACTTTCGGTTATTGGGTAAAAATTAACTATTGTTTATATACTATTGTTTTGACAGCCGTCATGAGTCTGGATTTTGGTATTTGAAAAGTCTGCCATAGCTCTAATAATACTCATAATACCTATACATAGTAAAAGGGCCTATAGTATTATTATAATCAGAGTATTTAGACAATATTGTTAATTTAAATCGCATTAATTTATAAGAATAATCCTTTACTATTTGTCTGTTATGCATGCATGTAATGATTTTAGAGTTAATATCATGATTTTGTAATCAATGTTATGCGGCGTTATTTTGATTAATTAAATATTACATGAAGATATTTTCTTGAAAATGTTTCATTAATACGCTTGTAATTGTGACGAAAATTTTACACGTTTAAACTGCTTTTTAAAAAATATGGTAGGTCCATAAAAATGTAGGTAATACATTTTTATGGACCTACCATATTTTTATAAACGAAAATATCTAAGGAAAGGTGGCTCACAATAAGCCCATGTCTTAGAAGAGGTTTGAATGTATTAATTCAATAGAAATTCCAATATTTAATTGGCTTAATAATTTAAGGGATATTCAAATACTCGAGCCAAATTTTAATCTGATTTGACAAATTTGCTAAGTGTAATTTCCACATTGCAGGCTCCGAAAAAGGTAGGTGAACAAAACAGAAATATATTATTTCACTAAAACGTTTTGATGGAAAAGCACTCGAGTCGTTGGGCAAAGCGAATTAATCCGCATAATCGATTATGTTTGAATCTGCATTTCGATAGCATCACAAGAAACAAGGTACCACGTTGACCATAATATGAACACACTTTAATAAACGTCGGTTAAATATTTGTATATATTAATAATTTATGATATTATTTTCAGCAAAAGGATGTAATATATATATATATATATATATATATATATATATATATATATATATATATATATATATATATATATATATATATATACACAAATATAAACAAACACGCATAATCGGTACACTTTCAAAACGTATTATATAAGAATCATTAATTTTTTTTCTATATTTAACAAAAATTTAAATTTTGTAAATCAATATATATATTTTTATGTATTTTTTAATGAGATAAAACAATCCCTAATTATGTGCAATTGTATTTGAATTGATAGCAAATAATTTTGAAATGCATCAAGCATATTTCTCAAATATTTGGATATAATCTACATATAAACTAAGAGGGTAGAAGGTAAAGTTTTATGATTTACTTGTCATTTAAATAAAATTGCTATACTATAAGAAATAAATCGGTACCTTCTGAAATTTTCCCCTTTCGATTTTTTTAGCCTTATGGAGAAACTGAAGGAGTTTTAGTACTGCAAAAATTCGAATTAAATTATTTGATGAAAATCACTTAAGTCGCATAGTCTAATAGAATTGAAAAATACGAAATTAGGAATTTTCTTTCGGTAAGTATGGGCCAGAGCCTCATTCATTAACTTAATTTGTTGATTTTATAAGATTTAGTAATTTTTTTTATTAATGTCTCCAATTATTTTTTATAGACTAAACAATTCGAAAAGTTTCATTTTATTATAAAATTTTGAATAATTCTCTTCTATGTTCAAACGAAAAATATAGACGACAGCCATTTTTCATGGGAAAACTTGGTTAGGGAATATGGGAGTGTGGAGGGAGGGTTGAGATACGCGACACTAGAGTGATTTTTGAGTGCAAGAATACAAATATTTTAAAACTCGAAAAATTATGTCATTACACTGCCTGTGCTATTTACTATCCACATCATAATATCTTTTTTCGTCTCATTTTTCGTACTGTGGACGAAAATAGTCATTAATAACTTGTGTTAGAGCTACAGTATAGCTATTTAATAAATTAACATATAATGATAGAATTATTGTATTTATACATTTCTAAATAAATTTTGCATTTTATAATTTTGTTAATTTTGACATAATTTGCGGTCGTTACATATATTTTTAACCGCATAAAATACGTGTTTACTATTCTGTGAAGGTACACATAATCCACCGTACTTAAAAATAAAAATGACCTATGTTTTAATTCTATTATTATTTTCGATTTACGAGGACAACAAGACATTACGTCAATATTTAAAATCTTTGTAAATTATTGAAGTGATTGTGTGAAATTAAATAGCGATATACTCGTTTTTGACCCTAGGGGGTTGTGTTTCGTTACACAACGTAAGTAGTCACGGACAAGTTTAAAGTTATTTACTTGGCTTCAGAGTTTAGAGATAACCAAACTTTAATGACGACGATTTTTAAGACGAGTAGGAACTCGTAGCATTGGTATCTCAGTAAATGGTGAATGAATCGTAATATTATCATGATGATTAAAATAACAGTAATAACCCCGTTTTTTAAATTTATTTTCCTCTTTATAAATAATGATAATAAATAAAAAAATAAATATTTATTAAATGTAGCAATTTTAACGGCATTTTAAAATGGATATACGCTATGTTCGTCGAATCGACGAACCTCCGTGTAGAACAAATGTCAAATTCAGAAAAAAGAGAAATGTTTGTAAAATAGTAGGTTTCATAAAAATAATTTATATAAAAATAATCTCCATTCGATTTAAGCCATAAAAAATTGTATTAAGTTTTAAGGCCCGAACTCGAACACACAGTTAATGAAGTTAATTTTTACATTATTATTTCTCAGATACTGAAAAACTTACTTTAAATTTGTCATGGATTAAATCCAAATCTTTAATCATTTTCTCACTAGATTTATATTGTCGATACATTTTGTCAATATGGTGAGAGATTATAAAGACAGAGGGAAGTTACAGAAATTACTCAAGGGTGAGAAGTAGGTTCTTCAAATTTCTACTCGTTTGACTTGTCCTGGAGTAAACAAAACAGTAACGATACAAGTATTTACAGGTACATTTAAACGCATTAGGTAGTTATAGTACGAGACACGAAGGAACAGAATATTATGTACACTGACTATGAAAAAAGATCAAACTAGAAAATAGCTCTAATATGTGTAACTTATGAGAGGTCAGTACCGATGTTGGTGAATAAATAGCCTATATAATACAAGATAAAAAAGTAATTGCTTTTAGAAATGGAGAAATTTATGAAAAATGTTGAAAAAGTTGAAGACAGCAAAACATATAAAGTTAATAATGACATAGTTAAAAAAAATCAAACAATTACGCACCATAATATAATCATTTAAAATTACTAATGAAAAACAGAAAAATAATATTGAGAAAAGAGATAGGAATAAAGAACTCAAAAAAAAGCATTAAATATCTTTAACAACATCATAGAACTTTATTACCACAAGAGATGTTTAGAAATATTAAGACGAATGGAACGGAAGAAGCTAGGAACAGCAGGATAAATTAATATAATCTTGTAATCAAAATAAAAAAATAAAAGGTTTAAGCCAAGTTATAAAATAAAAAATAGACTATTAGAACATTTGAATATCTAAGTCAAATAAGATTCTTTTCAAAAATATTGAAAAAATAGAAAAAAGAACTGTTGATAGGAGAAAGAAAAAAAAAGAAATTGGAAGAATCAATTACGTTGAAATCATTAAACTCAGCACTACCTGCTACACTCCTATGTACATTTTGATGCGAAGAGCAAAAACGTGTCCAAATTCTTCATCCCGGTAACAAAATCACAACATATAATAAACATTACACACACACACACATATATATATATATATATATATATATAATTTTTACTATATGACACAATGTATATGAATAATATATAACTAGGTTCCGTTTAAATAGGGCATACAAGTTTTGATATCTGCTGATGAAGTAGTTTGGAGTGAGACAATTTTTTAATAAATCAAAGATAATCATAAGTATGTAAAGTTAACTTCGAACCCGGATTTACAACGATTTGAGACGTGGCCTGTGTTTAGAAAAATAAGCATATTTACAGAGTAAAGGTGAACCACAAGCAAATATATTGAAACCATCCTGAATTATTTAAATAACGTCATTAAGATCAGGGTAGCGCATATCTCCGTAGTCAATTAGTGGCGCTTTAGATCTCATAAAACGTAATTTGTATTACTAGGTTAAATAAATATAAATAAATAACTAACAGGCATACTATGTACTTTTAAGCAGTATTATAAATGTGTATCGAAACTTCTTAAAAAGTTTTTTATAATAAGAATACGTTTGTCGTAAACGTATTCAAGCCATCGTCATATAATTACCACCGATAAATTATCAGTACATATAATTACCACCGATAAATTATCAGTAAATCATCAGTACATATCTAATTTTATCCTGTTTCATTTGTAATACATATGAGTACATATCTTTTTTGGAATATAAATTCGTTGTAGTAAACATATTCAAGCTATCGTCGTATAATAACCACCGATAAACTCAATCCCTCATCAGTACATATCTAATTTTAACCTGTTTCAATTGTAATAGTGTATCAAAACTTCCTAAAAAGTATTTTGTAATATAAATTCGTATATCGTAAACTTATTCAAGCTACCGTCGTATAATAAACACCGTATAAAAATAAATCTACTCTATCTACTCGTATATCGTCACTGATTTGTTGATTTTCTTCCAGTTTAAGTAAATAAAAAATATATAAATAATAACAACCTAGCAATTATCTCATTCTTATGTTCTGATACTCGTAATTTCTTGCTCTCAAATTTAAACAACCACCTTGTCTAGGTGTTCTGCCGGTTAACTCTTTATTTAAAATTTTTGCGTTTAATTATGTTTTGCACCTGTAATGTAATGCAGTCTATTACACTACTAGCGGTTTAAAATTATATTTTTTTCTTCAACCTTGTTACTACCCTTTAAGAAAAGTAAACTAAAATATTTTCCCTATATTATGGTTACTTCATTTCATTATCATGCCTTTATCACTTGTTTCCTCCGTTAGCTTCTTTCTCTTTACTTTCCCAGTTTTATATACATATATATATATATATATATATATATATATATATATATATATATATATATATATAATACTTTCAATATTCTGATAATACTTTCCTTTTATTTATCATATTTTTTTGAAGATCAATTGTATCCTCAAACTATTTTAAAGGTCATTCCAAACAAACCTCGATATTAATCTGTAAAATGGTTCCGCCTTTAAATCTTTCGGGTTTGGTCACATCATCGACACATCTGACAAGTTGAAGTTGAAGACAGAAAATTTTAA
Source organism: Druceiella hillmani (assembly GCA_039881145.1). Classification (NCBI taxonomy): domain Eukaryota; kingdom Metazoa; phylum Arthropoda; class Insecta; order Lepidoptera; family Hepialidae; genus Druceiella; species Druceiella hillmani. The sequence goes on from JAYKKI010000137.1 coordinate 22,319, forward strand.
TTCAATAATACATGTACATTACATAAATCTAAAATAGTACCTTAGATAATGTTCGTATGCTCAATTTTTTATTGAAGGTGAAAAGAAAGTTGCTCGAATACTTACACCCTATTTCAAAGCAGTTCAATGAAAATGTTCCTAAAATTTACGGAAAAATGTAATTATCTAAAGATTAGCGGAAAACAATTTTGGCTTCGATACATATAGATTCTAAAAAATGATAAACAAACTGATAAAACTTTATTTTAATTTTACTCTAGATTGTAGTATATCATATTTGAACCGCGGGTACTACCATCTTCGTCCTAAATAAAAACAACGTAAAGTTCTTCTGTTTAGAAATGATGTAAATAGAAAATCAAACCCTCTTCATTAGTCGATCTAATTCGCACAACTATGAAGATATCTGAAACGTGCTACAATAGAAAAGACCATATATAATCATAGTCATCGCAATATGTACATCATTGATAATATAATATACATTAAGTTATCTCGAGCATCAGTGACCCAATCTTAAGTATCGAAAATAATAACTTATGCAGCGTTGAAAGCATATACTACTGGTTCAGAAAATAACACCTGATGGTCATTTGGTTCTGCACTGTACAGTAAATCAACCAAGGTAGGGCACATAAATTATTATATATAGTCCTACTATAAAGAAATGATGAAATAATGTAACTAGAAAATATTTAAATGTGTAGAGTAAAACATTATCTGTGAGAGAAATATTTCGTGATATTAAATTCTTTCTATTACTTAATTTACGAGAAATATTAATTGAGAAAGTGGACTAATTTTTTTTCCAAATCTTCAATTTGTGTTAATAGTAAGATTAATTTTAAGTCTTGTTAAGAGTCAGCGTAGACCAAACCAAATTTTCGAATATGGAATTCAATTTGGATGCTTACGGAATACATAGATTACTATGGATTCCAGACCATATTCAAGTAGGCTCTTGATCAAAGGTCTTAAAGAGATATAATAGTTTGCAATTTTTTAAAGTCTTCAATTGCACACAATACAAAAGAAAGCATTTTAGAGGCGTTATCAATTATATATGATATGTTAATTTCGAAATCTTACCTTTTATTAATGTTCACTTATAATGCCGATCCTGATTTAATGCTCACACATAATGAAGAACCTGAAATTATTAATATGTTTTCTTACTCTTTTAGATCCACCACAAAAATGTAGTAGTGGCTGTCTGCGATATTTCTTTTCTTAGAAAAAAATTATGAATAGGCATTTACTTTGATGCAGAATTCAGAAAAAGACTCATTTTCTGTTAGGTCATAAATTTGAGGTTATCCATGAACTTAGGTACATGTTGGAAAATAATACTTAGGTCGTTTCTAAATACTTCAAAAAGTAATAAATTGAGGAGGATAATACGGTACTCCCGAATATTCTGTACTTTCCTCATATTTGTAGAATTTTATGACAACACGATATTTTTTGCCCCCCAAATGGGACCATTCGAGCAACTTATTAATTGAAACTTGATTAATTCTTTTTAAAGTAGATAAATATAAACTAGCTTATTTTTCACTATAAATACGACAGTATTCATGAACTAGCAGTTCCGATTCAATTTTTGAAATTTATTCTTAATTATCTAAAATGATATTGAACGTGGTAGAAAGCTTTGTTGAAAATTTCAATTTATATATTATACTATTCAAATACATAAAACGAAAAAAGCAGGGTGAAACTTTTACAACTTATATTATAATTTAAGAACGGATTTTTGCCAAAATGGAATATTATACAAAATTAATGAGTTGAAGTATTTAATTAGAGTCTAAAAATTGTGTAAAATAAAATAGCTACTGTAATCATTTTAACTGTAATCTACCCATGTAAGTTAATGGTATGTTAAAAGTTACATAATAAGTACTCTAAAGTCATTATTAATTTAACTTTTTATTACCAAATCTTTGAAAATATCTTCGTTATAATACTTTTGGGTTTAAAACTTATTCAAAATTATTCATTAAATAAAAATTTAATCAAAATTTAATCAATTTTTGTTAAAAATAATACAAATTATATTTCGATATTGCACAAACTATATTTTTTTTAAACTAAATGAAAGATTAGGAAAAGGTTGTTATCCTTCTCGCAACATGCACTTACTGCTTTTTGCTATAACAATAAATTCATAACACAAGTAGTAATCAACAATGTGAAGCTAAAAACCATGTAAAAAATAGTAATGTAATTCTAAAAAATGTAATTCTAATACAAATAATTACTTCTAAGAAAATAGTTAATTAGAATTGCTAAAAGAATTAAGATACAATAAAATTGAGTTCACAAAGTAATTGTTTATTTATTATTAATTTGTGATTATCTAAACTTATGCTATTTACTGTAAAAAAATTCCTTTTTTCTTGCGGTTCTGAATATCTTCGGTTTAGCAATAAGATAAATAAAGAAATATATAAGCGGCCACTGCAGCATAATGGTACAAATATCCCAACAGTAATAAAGAGAGGATGGTTTCTAATCAGTCTAAGTTTACAAAAAGGGAATTCCGTTTTAGATCTGTTTTCCAAAATACAGATATATCCATATTTAGATTTTTAAATTTTTTTTTATTATTTTTAAGATTTGGCAATGGTTTACCTTAAAAATCAAACGTTTCTCTTTTCACAATCATGTACATAAATTGATACGGTTTCTATCGCTTGCTAATTGGCTGAAGAGAAAGATTAAAATATAAATTTTGACGATTTATCTCGTTCCTTTAAAACTAGCCTAATACGATCTACCACATGTTACAAAAATTAAAAGTAATCTGTCCAAAATTTTTACTGACGAAAAACTTTTTCCGCAGTCGCAGATTTTGATTCTTTTGAATTGAAGAAGCAAGAAATGGCTGACGTGAAACTAAACCTAATTATATTTTGTTTATTTATAAAAAAATTATCATATTAGAAAAAATTTCGATTTTCTCGCAAAAATATAAGGAAAACAAATTTACAATTGTTACATTCTTAAAGATGTGAATTATACCAAAATTGCTTACGCGAAAATCGTTAGTTTTTCAAACTATTATGGTTTTTGTATTAAAATATAAACGTGTGTTCTGCGCACATTGTAAAATATTATGGAGTATATTTATTACGATATAAGAGTGTCGGTTTATTATAAATCCAAGGATCCACATCTGGGTAACATCTCCGGCTGACCATCTAACCTCCTGACATAGTCCAGGAGTCGTCGTAACTTGAGAAGCGTTTCTTTCGATAAACATTAAGCAAGTTCCGATCATGTGTATGATTTACCACTGTTCAACCGCTCGAATTGATATTGCTACAGCGCGATGATATAAGGGCATTGGCGGCTTATTTTACATTAATCACTCTTAGATAATGTAAATATTTCAGATGAAAAGCAAATCGTTTAACGATAAAATTGTGTCCATAATTGTATATTGAAATATATCGAAACTAGTTGAATTAGTGAAAAAACTGATGGAATTTATGTTCAATAAAAGATCTGTCTGGCTTTTCATTGGTTTAAAAATTACTAGAAAAAGCAATGTATTACAAATCACCTAGAAGATTAATATTTCCCAAAAAAGATTGCAAAATGGTCCGAGAAGCCTCAATTTCATTTTGAAATCTTTTTCTAGGACACAAAAATCAGGCGCAGAAAAAATATTTGCCCCAATTTATATACATATATATATAGTTTTATCATACCCTAATATTAAAAAGAAGATTTTAATTGTCTTATATATTTACACGTCACTGCATATATAATTAAGTAATCCATTTACACATGCAAAGGTACACAAGAAACCTCACTTGCTCGTATTCCCGCTCATACACACGCATTCACGTACACACACACACATACACACACATACAGACCTTATACATACATACGCGCGTTCTACACATATACAGCTTTACAATATCACATTTACTCAAAATCTGCATGCATGCAAGATCGCCTAAGCAACATCGTCCAGTTATTATTCGAGTTACTTATTATGGCTTCCTTCAGTTTTCTATAAGAAAACATTGGAAAATATGTTTTTCTTTCACTCTAATGTGTTTTAATTTACGCTAGTTATTTTCACTCTCACATTAATTGTTATCTTAGGATCCATCACTTGTGGTCTTAATAAAGCAGATTCTAGGCGAGCAAGACAAATAAGCTTCGGTTGAATTATGGCCAATGTCTTTTGTAACTTCGTATCTTAAAAGAAACGAATGAGATCTTTATATGATTACTTATATATCCGTTCGTCTTTCTGTCTATTACAGTTATTTTCAGTTTCAGAAATATTCTCTGAGTATCGTTGGTTATATCAACAGCGAGTGTTTTAGGGCAGTACAATAAATCCCTGTTGGTTTTCCTATGACATGCTTCATTATTCATTGAATATTTGTTATAAATTTCAACGCCCATCAGTGCCTTGACACAATTTCGGTCCAAGGATAAGGGGCCGCATTCTATTCAGGATAATTTAACTTCAATGCAACCAGTTTAAAGAATCAGTTAAAATTAAATTCAATAAGCAGATCCTTGGTGTCTGTTTTTAAAATTTATCTGGCATTGGGTTGCATTATAAATAAAAACAAAATCAAAATACACTCAATATGTCTTCTTTCTGATACATCGTTTGTTTTATTTTAATTCTGATATGATCTATAGCAGTACAAATAAAGTGACATGGACAAATTATATTGAATCATGAATTCATCATTCGGTGTTCAGACGAATATAAGACAATAAAAGTTTTTGTAATTTAAGAAAATTTGGAGCATCTTTCAGAAAGTGTTTGGGTATTTACCGCTTCAGATTATAATAAAAATGTTCATTAATTTTTCAAAATTATCAGTACATATTTTAAGATTTCGTAAAAAATTACGGTGTAAAGTGACAAAACTGAGAGTATGCACAGTTTATTATCTTATAAAACTTCATTTATCAGGCGATCACCTAAGAATAACGCTAAAACACAAGACATGACATATAATAAAATCGGAATAAGCACCCACCTACTTAGTTTACAAGTTATTAGTTAAAATGAAAAAGTATGATATCAAAATTTAAAATGAAAATCTAGACAAATTAAACTTTAAATATATGCATTGTAACGTTTTTAAAAAAAAATTATTATCTCAAATTCGTGTTAAATACAAGGCGACGTTACATATTATAAAGACTCAAATAACAAATGCTAATTTTAAATGCTCTTGAGCAAAGCTTGGATGAGCTAAAAGCTAAACAGTAATCTGCCACGCTTCACATGATGTGAATTAGCTAAAAGCTAAACAGTAATTTACCTCCCTACTACCTAAACAGACTTTTGTGTTAGTTAAAGGAAAATGGAACGAAAATTCTAATATAAATACTAAGGTGGTAATACCACCACAAAAACGGTAAGAATCGTTTAAATACATAAATGAAGTAGCGAAGGTAAATAAACCCAACAATTTATTGATGTTTATTATTTATTATTTTAAATATTGCTTAACTAGTCAAAATTATACAAATATAAAATTTGTGATATTTTATATGCTCACAATATTTTTTCTTCTATTTATTAAATACGTTAACTTTAGTATTTAATCTCCTCTGTAATCCATATTTTGACAATACGTTATATATTACATTAGTTAATAACATAACTATTTTATTTATGTTTTCGAATATATTATATATCTACTACTTGAAAACTACTTCTAATATGTAGTATATTTATAATATCACAAGTGACTTTCCGAGCGGTAATTCAAAAATCTATCGCAAAGAATGAGTTGCGTTTAAACATTTGTTTGGGTTACAGCTCCAAATTAATTTTAAATATTCTTTTAATCCAAGTTCCAGAATTAATACAAAAATGTCGATAAAAATTTAGGCTTTCAACGCTCTAGGTCATGTATTTTTGTTTTGGCTGAATGGAACGCCAGCCAGAACAAAATTAAAAGGAATTATAATTTGAGTTTTAACAGAGTTTTACAGTTTTCGATTATTCTTATTAAGTATCTCAAAACTATGAATCGAATTGCAAATAATTTATTTTTATATTGCGGTATAATTTTTTTAACATACATATGATCATATTAAAAAATCTTTAAGAGTATGTAAATATTTAGTTATTTTTTGGATCATAAAATAATTGGATATTTTGGGTATAATTTTAAATTAATACTTTCAAGTCATAAACTAATAAGTAACATTACTTTCAAGTCATCACAACTACAAATATATAATTGCTTCACGACATGGGAGAACTTAACACTGAAGTTTATTTGTTAAGTCGATAAAAACGCTGTTTTATTGTAAATTAATTATTTGATATTACGCTTTTACATCGTGACTTAACTCTGCAGCCAAAGTTTTATGGTGTGAATTGTAAAAATATCGTATGAGAGAGGGAGAGATAGAAAGAGAGAGAGAGAGGGTGAGGGAGTGAGGGAGCGAGAGAGAGGGATTAAGGGAGAGAGAGCGGGGAAAGCGAGAGAAATATTCGTGGCGTGAGCATTACGCTTATCATACACGATATTATTATAAGTATTACTTTCTTTATGTTGTTTCATTTGTAAAGTGAGTTTTACATTAAGATTTAATTGCATCTTTAGTTCAACCCACAATGCAATGCAATATAGGCCAAATACAGTACAGTTCAATTAAATCTTAATGTCAAGTTTAGATTAAAATAAATATCTAATTATTAAAAATGCATCGGCCTCGCGAAGTAACGAAGTGACACACTGTAATCGCTGCCTCGCCACGGTGGATGATAGGCGTACGTAAAATTAGAATGCCTCGTCAACGAACTGTGTCTAACCTATGATATATTCTATAAAGGCGTACGTTAATATAAATGTAAACGTAATAACTACGTAAGGGTTGACTAATTCTGTATTATGCAGGCAGCTGCAGTATTGTGACGTTAGTTCGAAATTAAACTTCTTTGTTCGTAAACAATTTCCGACCAAGGATAATTAAACTTTTACGGGTCTAGTTTGAATGCAGTATTTTAAAGTTCGTTGAAAATAATTATAAAAATCTGATGGCCCAATAGTAATACAATATTGTCCCTTTAATAGAGATAAGACTCGTAGAGCAAATGTAAAAAAGGTGGAAATATGATAAGCATAAAGCTAACTAAAACGCTTCGTCAGTATCACACGTATTATATACAACGACTCCGAATCAGCTTTGCTTCTATCTTGATACGAAACAGCTTTCAGATTATTTTGATTGACGAAAATATTTCTTTACTAGTAAATAAGAAGGGACGTACATGTATGTTAACTCTGTGTTATATGCTTTTTTTACAAATAATCTGCTTTATATTTAAATAAAGCAGATTATTATTACTTAAAAAAGGAGTTTTCCTAAACCTATGAAAAGGGTTTGTTGCTGCACCATGTATATAAATCTAGTTCGGAGTTATTTCTTTGTACGTGGGTTGCGTGAGTTTATTATTGTTTGTTTGTACAGTAATAATTTCTCGTTTATTCTGACTAAATAAATCGCAACAAATTAACTTTCCCTTTAGATTTTATTATTCTCCGCCGAATCACATTTTATTCGTAAACGTCAAAATCTTTTTTTCTTTTTTTACCCTGGGAATAAAATTTTAGTTGCCAGTTAGTTATTCAATTTCGTTCCTAAATTATTCCACCACCAGTAACAAATTTACTTTACATACATATTTTGTCAGGTACAATTGGACACTAAACACTTATATTTCAATGCTTATTTACTCTTGACTGCATATTACATGGTACAACTTCTAAGTATTCTTCAATTGTGGACAAAACTTAACTAGCTTGAATCTTAAAAGAAAAAGCTCTTTGTATTTAGTCCATCATCCCCTATTTGTTTATCATTAACAAACTTATTGCGCCATGTAATTCAGTATATTCGTTCGGCATACTTTTGGATCGGAAACTTTGACCTGGCTACCAAACCGAATTTGTAGACTTTTTCACGTCAAACTTTTAAACTGATGAGCATAAAGTTATTCAACAAATTTTATCTTTACCAACCATAGAATATAAGCAGAAATAGGATACAGCTTCATTCCTATCTTGGTATGAAACAGCTTTCACTTTATTTTGATTGATTGAGATAGTTCTTTGACATCAAAAAGCGGGATGTACACTTTAGGGCTGATTTATAGAAATTTATCATGAATAAGCTGGTTTTTAAAACTAGCTCTTGAATACATTGTTCAATATAGGCTTATCCGATACATATCTTGCATGTTTATAACCATCGTATCTCGGCTTAAAAATAAAATGGAACAGAATGATTGGACACATAGTTCACCTATAATATATACTTTTCCCCAAATATTTTAAATTGCTTTGTCATTTTATAATAACCACATTATTAGATTTTATTACGTTCACTTAACAGAAGAAATTTAAATTATGAACTGTCTCTTGTCACGCAAATTATGCAGAGACAAAAACTATGGCAGGTTGTTAAAATTCGTAAAACAGGCAACCGAGACAAAATTGGCCTAAGCTCATCTGTAACAAAGCAGATGAAATTTTTTTTTTCGATTTTATTTTATTATATCGTATAAACAGGATAACGTTTACATAACAATTTAGGTTTAGTTCATTTACTTACTTATTTTATGATTGTTCTTAATTGTAATGTGAAGTGCATTAATGCTCTTATAAAACTTTTAAAAATTAATCTAGCGTAGTCAACTCTAGATGGTTTTTTTTGTAATCACGTATAAACAGATAAACTAGTTTAACAGCTTCAGAAGGCCAAAGGTTTTTTGCATACGTTCTCAAATTTCCATATAAATATTATTGCTCTATTCTTGTATTGGTTAGCAACCAATCGCGTCCGGAAAATTTATTTTGTTACTGTTTTCACATTCACTTCAGTAAATCGTAGGAAACTGCAAAAAATAATATCCCCCCATATATAAGTGACTCGTTTGAAATGTATTTTAGAAGTTTCATTAAAAGGTGACAAATTGAAGTGAAATACTTAACAAAAATTTAAATGTGGTACCAACAGATGTTTTCAATTATCAATCAGTATTTTTCGGAATGTGTGTAGTTATTTTTTTAAATTTATCAATTTATTACCATTTTCGGGTAGCTTAACGGTTACGTATCTCTTAATTTTTTAGTAAAGCATTACTGTAGGCCAAATATTGCCCAAATAAATTCCGCATTGTGACCGAATTAACTTTTGGATTTTCAAAAGATTTTTATGTTGTAATAACTTTTATTGCTACAAGATAAATAATTTGGAAAATAAATTTTTCTTTTGTCGAAATATTATTATTTTTCAAATTTATCAACTTATTACCTTATTTGGGCGACATATATGTTACGTAGTGTATTAATTTTTTTTGGTAAAGAATTACTGCAGACAAAATATTACTGAACTAATTTCCTGATCGTGACTGACGCTAAATATTGGGTGTTGAAAAGATTTTTATGTCATAAAAACTTTTATTGCTGTAAGTTAAATCATTTTGAAAATCTCTTTTCCTTTTTCGGATTACTAAAATTTTTTTAAATAATTTTTTTTTTCTCTTTTCCTTTTTCGTTTTTTAATACGATTTTTTACAAAAATGCAGATATATTTTCCTGAATTTTCTTTAAAGGACATTACCCTTACATCCGCCGCCTCATTACTTTTGGCTTGTCCACTGACATTCGCAGTTTTGATTAATGGGGGTTTCGTTTTATTTTTTACTGTTTCTTCTGCAGGCGAATGGACTTGCAAATAAGTTTCAGATTTTGACGTGACGAATTATGAAAAAATGTTAGAATTATTGGAACTAAATTTATTCAGTCATAAAATATTATTAAAAGGGAAACCGATGCAAATAATGTTTTAATAGGGTTATTAGTCATCAGTTTTGTTGAACAGGAAACACAAAACAACATATCAGATTCATGTTAGTTTTTCGTATTAAATTGATAAACTTAATTTTAACAAGGAAAGCCGGTCTTATTATTGACATTGGAATTCAAAATATTGCTAACCCTAAAATGAGACGGTTTGGAAGTTATTTTTAAGATTTGATAGAAAATATTCCGTAAATATATTTTAATTAATATGTTTTTATTTCCTTATCGCTGTTATGTAAACTTTCAGCACATGTGTTACTTTTCGTTGGTGTAAAGATAATTACGATCTAAATGATAAAATATTTTACGCGTTAATTTATTTGGTTTTCGTAATTTTTAAGCGTAATTTAAAATAAAGTTGTTATTTTTTCTTATTTAAATATTTAAAAAAAATAAAATTTACAATTAATTATTCTAAACAAAATATTGAAAAATAGTGAACAAAAAACCTTAAAAAATTTAGGGAAAGATGAATATGGGCTAAAAGATTATTCGAAGGTTGTGTAGAAAAGAAATATAACCAAAGGGTACCGTGTACCGAGAGTGAAATAGCACCCAAGAAAAAAGTGGATTTTACTTTTTTACAGCTCAGAAAAAGAAATTATCAATATTTTTATTTGGTACTGTGGACCTCAGAATTTTCATACACAAATAATTACTAAAAGTGGTCAGTAAAAAACATCAATAAGTCCAATATCTTATATAATGAGGTTGAAATGAAATTTTATTAACGAAGATTCAATTCAGATTTATAAGTGGTGTTTTATTTAGAAACATAATGTTTTCAGTTTTAGAAGCAGAAATTTAATAGCGTGCTTACAATTTATATACAAATTATGAAACCATTGATATTCCAACATACCCAATGTGATATATAAAATGCCAATACCAATTATAATTGTATTTTTCAGGTGCAAAACCATATCATCAATATTCCTTGACAAAATGAAATGACAACTCTAGCCATCAAGAAATCCAAATGAAGTTTTTTTCATTAAAATTGTCTGGAATAATACAATTTTGTGATCTTGATTCTTAATTCGCATTAGAAGCAATTTTATTATCCCTTAATGTCCATTCTTCAATGAAATCCATTTATATATATATATATATATATATATATATATATATATATATATATATATATATATAGTATGTAGTATTGCACACAAAAGATACATGTTTTGTTATTGTGACGAGACCTATCTATAAATCAATAATAAATATCATGTTCCAGAACCGAGATTCTGGAACATGTTACTTATTTATTATTGATTTATAGATACGCAGGATTACAAAAACTAGACATTTTTGATGGGCGTTGAAATTAGCAACTGAACAGCGGTCCATACGAAAGTTGCCGATGTCATTTGTTTTTTTATTGCTGCATGAGATCCCGAAAGTATTTCTGTCAGATAATGCAAATCTAACCTGGAGTCTGAATCATAGTCAAACCAATCGTGTCATCCCCGTTTAATACGAATTCCTTTATTAAGAAAAATGAACGAAAAAAAATATTGTGAATACCGTTATGTGGAGTAGAATTTGAAAAATGTCTTAAATTTAAATATATATTTCATGCGTTATTTTTAATTTTTAGCTTCGTTTACAAAATGTTACGTTTAAAAATAATTTGCAATATATCCCTCCTCTCATATCTAAACAAGATACTATAAAAATCTGGAGGAAATCCCGGAAATTGGTTTTAATGATTAAAATGATAATTAAAATGATAATGACATTAAAATGATAATTACATTAAATTATTTTTATATTACTGAATTAGTGTCGGAACTGTAAAGATATATCATGTAGATGGAAACAAAACAAGGAAAATTATTGGACCACTAAACTTGTTAAACTTGCTAAACTTGTTGTAATGTACACTATTAGATATATTATTAAGAATTATGAAAAACATTTAGCAACATTTAATAAAAAAGTAATAAAAAAGATGAGTTTTTATGTTCAACCAGACCTTTATGGCACTTGTGGGCACCTCATATATCTTTATACAATACAATACAATACAATACAATACAATACAATACAATACAATACAATACAATACAATACAATACAATACAATACAATACAATACAATACAATACAATACAGTACAGTACAGTACAGTACAGTACAGTACAGTACAGTACAGTACAGTACAGTACAATACAGTACAATACAGTACAATACAGTACAATACAGTACAATACAGTACAATACAGTACAGTACAGTACAGTACAGTACAGTACAGTGCAGTACAGTGCATTACAGTACAGTGCAGTACAGTACAGTGCAGTACAGTACAGTACAGTACAGTACAGTGCAATACAGTACAATACAGTACAATACAGTACAATACAGTACAGTACAATACAATACAATACAATATAATATAACATAACATAACATAATATAACATAATATAACATAACATAATATAATATAATATAATACAATACAACATAACGTAATAAAATATTCACAATTAAATGAAACTACGCGATGTAGTATTATTTCTACTTTGTTTTAGTTCTTCACCACGACCTAGGTTTCGTTGTATTACATCTTCAGCTGGGCTATTAGCAAAGATATTGCAGTAATATAATATAATAAAATACTATAATGTATTTTGTGAAATGACCGGTTTTTTCTTTCCTTCTCTATTCAGTGAATCCTAAAAATAATAAAATATTTACTTGTAACAACAGCGATTATCGGTTATTATCTACCACTTTGTGTATTTATCAATATTGTTTATTTTATTTTTACAAATTGACTAATATATTATAATTTAAAAACTGTTTGAGTATTGAAAAGCTTTGATTCTAAAAAATAGCTTATTGAACAAAGTACATAGCCACATATGTGTACAAATACATATCACTATTTGTAGTACCTACATATCTGACTGCAACAAAGTATTTCAATGTTAATACCTGCAAGCATTTCAGATGAACATTATACCTAAAAATATTACAAATATTGCAACTAATTATTTTCAGAAAACATATTTTTCGCCACAAATTTTGACTCAATTTCCGACTAACATTTGTAATAATCCCACAGAGCCTCGTTTCAAGTTCATAGATCACAAGTTGTGTGATTAGTTTGTGTTAGAGTTTTCTTTTCGCTTGGGAAAACAAGGCAAATTGTTTGACATGTATGCCTAATTTTAGCTTAAGTAACCAAGACCGTCGTTTATGCAATTATACGTGAACTTATTACAGCTTGGATGAAAATTTTTTATTATAATTTCTATACTATTTCAGTTAAATTCACATAGTTTAACTGTGTAAATAGAAATATTGTAATACTATGGGCAAAATATTTTCATTTAATAAAACAAGAAAATAATTTTGCTTAAAATATTGTAGTTTTGTACGAGTAGCGGTTTAACTATGCATACTAAACAACATGTACCATCGTTTCTAAATAATTTATAGTGTGAAAATTAGAAATCGAATAATGAATGTCATATGAAACGCACGTTTAATATTTAAACAAAAAGTTATAATTTACTTTTCATCTTACGTTTCATTTTAATCTATGTGCGGATTTCATGACCCGCAAAAATTTAATTAAGGGGCAATTGAATTGTAATTAAATTTTTGTAATCGTTAGAACACGAAAATTCAATTACAAATTTCAGATATTTGTTTTAATTATTTGCAAATTTAATTTGCGAAATAAAATTTGAGAAGGGTATTCAATATTCCTGTGAGATAATAAAGCATGCTTTAACTAACTTTTAATAAAAATTGAATTGGTGATTGTACGACGTTGCAAACTTGATAGCATAATAATTTATTTCAATAATAAAGTAGTGTTGCTACACGATGTATAAACATCTAGTTCAAAGTTGTTTCTTTGCACTTAGGTTGCATGATTTTATTATTTTTTGTTTGTACAGTAACCATTTTTTGTTTACTCCGACAATCTGATGCATCCGTGCACAAGGCTGATGGAATTTCGGGTTTCGGTAAACTAAGGAGCGCAGCATTGGCAAGATCCGCTTTACACTTTCCGAATTGCTTCATGGCTTCATCTGTCCATGGGACTTTTCAACTATCCTTTTTCCTTGCCCCTTTTAGTAGTTCATGGAGAGGGCCTTGAGTTTGGGCTACGTCCTTTAGGTAACAGAGATAGAAGTTGACGATTCCAAGAAAACTGCGCAAATCTTGTATTTTTGCGGATAGTTTGTAATCTAATGTTTATTGAACTTCATCTGGGAGAGGACTTGAACCAGCCGGGGTGATTTTATGTCACAGAAATTCAATATTCTCTACACCAAAAAAATGATTTGGCCACGTTGATGTACATTCAATACTGGTTCAACTTTTCAAAAACTAATTTGAGATGTTATCCGTGTTCTTCTTCTCCTGATGAGGCAATAAGCACGTCACCTATATAGGGAAAGATAAAGTACAAGTCTTTGAAAACTTCATGTACGGATCTTTGAAATGTAGCTAGGGTATTTCTTAACCCAAAGCTTATGACGTTGAATTCATACTATAGAAATTGTTGTTTTGTTTTCTGGTCTCGTACAGACAGTCTGTATTTGCGGTCATCCACTTCTTAGGCAGTACGGCTTGCCGCTGAGTCTACGGCTGTGATGAGTTTCCTCCGTCTCCGCAAAGTTACACGGTTGTACACAATTATTAGGATAACATTTCTTTTCAAATCGGTAATGATAGAAACAGTAATTTCCTTTAGAATTGAGACGTCTCCTAGAATTAATGCGACTTCTTTTTCCTCTGTTGGAACTCCTGGACTTACGTACACTTAGTGCTTCTATTTTCATTTCCAAAGCAGCAAGCCTTCTTGCGATCTCTGCTCCTGCTGGAACCGGTGTCGTTTGCATCAGCTGACACATCAGATAATTGCGGGTCAGCGATTGCGGAGTCATTTCGATAATTTTAACCGCCATTGTTCCAAGTATTTCTAACAAAAGTATTTCGGCGCTGACACTTAAAATGCTTCTCACCGCATTCGGCATCTTGTCAAACCAAAGCGATTTCAATATGATTTCTGGCATTTTTACAACAAAATATTTCATTTTTAGAAGCAGCTGACTAAGTTTCATGTCGCCTAATTGCAGACCTGTAAGCAGTCTTTTGATGCAGTAATTTTTGCTTTCTTTGAACGTGTTAAGTAATCTATTTTTTGCAGCTGTATATTTAGTATCTAATTCACTTTGAATATTGTCCCAATAGGTAACTAAATAATTGAATTTAGTTTCTTCACTCGTTATTCCACTGATGGAAAATTGTGTTTCGACTTGGAAAAACTATATTCCGGGGCGATCTATCTAAAAATGTGATATTTTGATGCTCACCTATTTGTTTAAATTCCCTAGTTCTTTCTCAATTAGTTCGTCCGATTTGCCGTCCTCCATAGTTGAAAATCACGTCGGGGTCACCAATATGTTGCTGCACGATGAATATGAATCTAGTTCAGCGTTCTTTCTTTGCAAGTGAGTTGCATGAGTTTATTATTTTTTGTTTGTACAGTAACAATTTCTCGTTTATTCTGACTAAATAAATCGTAACAAATTAAACTCTCTCTTTAAAATTTAATACTCTCCTCCGAATCACATTTTATTCGTAAACATCAAAACCAGTTAGTTGGGTATTTTACAAATTTTAAATTGTTCAATTTCGTTCCTACAGATTATTTAACTCTTATTCTAGGTTTCTTATATCATGTAGTCTTGGTTAATATATACAATGAAATTAATTAGATTGACGTAGAGTTCATCCAAATATTTTTTCTCCAAAATCTTTTTTTTTCACTTTATAATAATTATGAAATTATTAAAATAGGATGCACTTAGTTAATAGAGGAAATTTTATATTGTGAACAACATTTTACAGCGTATTTCTTTAGATTTTCAAAGCCATTTAATAGATTATGCCAATCAAAAATCTATTCGAAATTACTCAAGCTTTTGATATTATGATGACAGCTTACATAATAAGGATTCGAATTACCTTCTTCGCGTTATAAGAACATCCATTACAATTTCGCACGGTGTTGACGTTAACAGCGTTATCATCTTACATTCATTTATCAGTATTTTACTGGTTTGACAGGTAACTCACTGGTCCCTTTTGGAGGTTGAATTTTAAAATCAACTGTCAATTAGATTAGCTCAAAAAGGAATAAGGGGCCAAATAGCTTTAATTGATAATATGTAAATTTGAAAAAAACAGCGACGAGAGTCTTAGCACGTGAACATAGCAGATAGACTTAGCGAATATAATTTTTCGTTATACATACACGTTATACGTGCATAGGATATCTTATCAATGAAAATTTTGTTATTTCTTTGTGTGCTTACCTATTTCACGATTGATTTTTATTACTCTACAAACTAGAAAAATTTTATATATAAAGTCAGCGTAAGCTCAAGCGTGGTTTATAGTGTAAACTTTGAAAATTTCCGTATTACTATAATTTTTTACCTTATAAATAATATATACATATTTATGTAAAGTCAAATGCCGTCACGTCTAAGATCTGGTTAGCAATAAATCTTTCACGGTAAATTTATTCTGTTACTGTTTTCAGGTTTTAATCAATAAATCGTGGAAAACTGCGAAAAATGTTATTTCACGATATGTAAGTGACTAGCTTGAAATATACGTTTCAAATTTCATCGCAAAACGATAATTCTAAATAATTTCATTTCACGTCAAAAAGTTAAAAACAGGACGCATAAATATATTGATTAATAAATCTGATTTTTTCCAAATGTATGTAAATTATTTTTAAATTTATCACTTTATTACCGTATTCCGGCGGCTTAACTGTTATGTATGTGAAATATTTTGGCAATGACTTATTGTAGAAACAATATTGCTCAACTTATTACCTCATTGCAAGTGATACAATTTTTTAAGTTTTAAAGACTTTTTTCATCTTTAATAAGTCTGTGACACAAACTCAAAATACATAATTTTTGGAATTTGTTATTTTTATCTCGAAATATTATATTTCACTTCTTATTTTTCCCTGGTTTTCATTCATTGAAATCGTAAATTAAATTTACATCTACTTTATTTAAGCGATGTTTTACGTCGTCTTATTGAAAAGGATTGCCCAGAAAAATATATAATTATGGAGAATTCGGAATAAAATAATGGTCATTTGTCAAAAAAATCCATTTATTATACAAGTACATAAATAACTATGAAACTTTTTTTTTTCATTTACCATCTAATGTTCACCATAATAGGAATAATATTCGTCCAGATGCCAAAAATCATTGAATTGTAAAAATATTTTGAGTTTAAGTGACCAACAATTTTATGCAAAATAAAATTGACTGCATCATGTAATAACTGCAATTTACAAACTACCTAACACTCATTAATGTAATAGTATGCTTATAGCCCATCAAGGCAAGATGATTTTAATTTTAACGGAAAAGTATTTTCCTAAAATTCAATTAAAGAAAATTCTCCTTACAAACATCTGCTCACCACTCCTGGCCTGTGCGTATTCACGGCTGCGATTGATTAATTCTATTTTTAATATTCCTTCGGGGTATGAAATTGCAAATAAGATTCAAATAAGTGATTTGGGTGTAAGCGATGTCAGTTATAAATTATTTTGAAGTGACAATTATGATTCCGAATATCGATAGCAACATTAGAATTATCTGAATTCAAATTTATTCAGAGAAAAATAGGGTGCAAAAGGACTGTGATTGATTTATTCTATTTTTATTGTTCCTTCGGAATATTAAATTGGAAATAAGATTCAAATAAGTGATTTGGGTGTAAGCAATGTCAGTTACAAATTATTTTGAAGTGACGATTATTATTCCGAATATCTATAATAGTATTAGAATTATCTGAATTAAAATTTATTCAGACAAAAATAGGGTTCAAAAGACATCAATACAAATAATATTGTACTAATATTATTGATGCTGGGTTTTTGAAAAACTGAATTTCCAATCATATATGTAGATTCATGATTGACATAATTTTATTACAATGACAAAAAAAATTTAAAAATAAAAATATTAGTTTAGCGTAGTTCCAGATTTAATTATAAAAAAACGGTATTATTTGAGAATCCTAGGGTTATATCTGGAATTTTCATAAGACTGGAGTGCAAAGATTTTTTCTCATACCATTCTTTTCTCTTTTTGGTGTCACTGAAAGTAATGTATGATTGACAGACGTTAAGTTTGAATATCTTTTATACTCAACAACCCATATTTCTGACATTTTTCATGCTTCTAGTGAATTTTCGACTTTGACTTTTGTGAGCGTGATTATGAACTGTTTTACGTAAAAATATTTGCGACATTTTTTTATTTTTTATTTAATGTAATTATATTTGCGATATTTTTCAAGGTTTCAATAAATATTTCACCAATATGTTTTGAGAAAATATAATGCCAACTTCAGTAATTGAAAGGTGTAAATATAATTTTTTTCTACTAAAATTATAGTAATAAAATTGTGTGGCTATGATTCATAATTATCATCAAATAATGAAGTATTAACAATGACTATTAAACGGTAAATTTAATGTCGATCACATTAGATTTACCGTTTTTTTCATAATACAATTTGCTTATTTCAAGCATCAAAATGACTGATATTTTTCATATCAAACCCGCTGTGCAAAATTTTCATAATTTGAAAAATCTGTCAAACACGAGTGGAACTGGCACTATAAGATTTCCGTCCTTTTTTTGGAGACTTATAAATATTTAGGTGTATATAGTATTTCTAATTACCTATTCACAAATATAAATTTTTCACAGCGTAAATATATTATAATATATATATATATATATATATATATATATATATATATATATATATATATATATATATCGTTTCTAATAGGTACAATAAACATTTGTATCTTTAAAATTCATTAAAATTAAAATTATCCTTTTCTGTAGCCTTCGTGTACATTTCTGAAAAGACATGTCTCATAATGTTAGGTTGAGTAATTTTGAAAGAAGGGGGGGGATATTTTACACAGATAGTTTTTAGATACTAGGTTGGCTAACTAATAAATCCACTATCTCAGTTCATCTGTATTAGTTTATATTTTAATCAAGCACAATATTTTTACATCTTTCCAAAAGGATAAGGTTGTTTTTTTCTATTGCCGTATGAGAGCATGAGATCTTCTCTTTCGAATAACGAAAATTTAATCTGGTATTTTTTTCAGAAATCTTATTTATTTTTCTAAATTTAATGTAAGAGATCGCTCTGTTTGAGAATTATAAGATAGATTGAAATTTGCCCTTCTTTGAACCTTAGAAAACAATGCATTGGTCTGTCAATGTAATTTATAAGGTTTCAAAATTAAATGGAAAATGTGACGTATTTTTTGGTGTAAAGAAAATATAACTTTAATATAATTTTCTAAAATATACATAAGACAATAAGTACATGAAACTGCATCAAAGCGAGTAGATTTGTTTTAGAACAACTATTTTGTTTTCTGTATTAACAAGATATAGATCATCTGCAACACGCTAAATGAAAAAAATTAAACTGACTTTAGTCGTCTTTCGCACATAAATGTTTTGCATTTTATAAGTATTATAAATTTAATGTGATTCGTCAATTTAATTATAATTTTAACTTACTGTTAGTATTCGTAAATTAATAATCTTGGTGGATTTAGTATTTGGCTACATAAATTTGATTATTACTCACTCTATTGTTTATACATATAAAAAAAAGTGGAATTGGCCTGTCTACATACTGAAAATATTTACCAAAAAAATTATTTTGGGGAACATAATAAAATGAATAGATTATAAAACTTTTATTTTTGACTTTTTATCGGTTAGTGTCTTGATTTGTTCGTGCATCACGCAAGCACAAGTAAAGAGGTTTAGATGATATTTTTGCTGATGGATTTTGTTATTTTGGAAAAACTTATAGGTTGTAGTAATATGTACGAGGGAGCGGAAGATATGATAATGTGATTTTTTAATGTAATGCATACTCACTTAAAAAAAGTTTGCTTTCGAAATCCTAACATTAGGAGACTTGTACATTTTACATACATTATACATTTTACAATAACTTAAACCTTGGCAAAAAAATTGCGGGCAAAACTATTATATAATAAGTTCCAAGGTAATAGGAGTAAAACACTGTAAAATTTTATTTCCTCTTGTTGTTTAATTTAGATTTTAATTATAATTTCGACACTAAATTATTCAGATTGTGTCATCAATCATTTTTTCCCGATTGTACAATTATTCTTTAATCTTGCCATAATATTCATGGTGTTGTAAAAATTCGATAGATATTTCAAGAATCAAAATTGGTGCGTGTAGGAGTTACGATTCCAGAACCAAACACACCTAGTACATACTCCTAAATGCAATACCTACTTTGACATATTTGAGTGAGATAAAAATAAAACTCTATAATAAAAATTTGTATTACTAACTTCAACAAAATATTTTAATATTTTTATCGGCTAACATTTAATAAGATTATTACAGGTACAGTAGACGGTAAAAGTAACAATGTTCATGGAAAATGTTTTTCTCCGAAAACTTTGACTCGTTTCCAACTTAGAAGTTTGTTTACGGTAGATATTTTGTACCGATTCCTTTGAGATTGGATTTAAGCTATGTAGGCGTGTTACAGTATGAAAAAATAGCTAACCTTTGTCATAATCCCACAGAGCTATGTTTCCAATTCAAGGTCTCATGTGAAGGCTCAAGGCAAATTGTGCGATTAGTTTGTATTTTAGTGATTTTTCTTTATTTGCTTAGAAAGGTAAAACAAAGAATTTGGTATATAAATGTGATTTTAGAACAATAAACCAAGATTGGGAATCATTCAGTTTAACGTGAGCGTATTACAGCCAGAGCGATAAATTTTTGTTACAATTTCTGTACGTTTTATTTTCAGTTGTCATATTCTGAAATATATATATATATATATATATATATATATATAGACTTACCGTAATATTAGAATTGAAATATTTCAAAACGAAAATACAATTTTGTTCACAACCGAACTTAGCTGGGTGGCGAAAGTGGCCAGATGGACCATTGTTTATAGAAAGCTTTAGAGTCTGAATTTAAGAAGTTGAATACACAAGTAACATCACATGAATAATACAAACAATTATAATTTACTTTTTTAACCTTTCATCTTAAATTGTTCATAGAATTAATAACTCCTGTAGACATAATTAAGGGATAATTGAAATATAATTGAATTTTAATAATCAGTGAAAATTTAATAAAATCAATAAATGAATGAAATCGATTTTGACCAAAAAAATATCTAACGTGTTTGTTATTATTTTTTAAAGATCCTAAAATATGTATATTGGCGTATAATTTTTTAAAATGTTCTAGAAATGTTACAAAATTTTCCTAAAATGTGTTCTTATCAATGGTTCAAAAACACCAATTGTTTAAAGAGAAATATCACATAATTTCTAAAGATCACATCCTTCACCATAATTGTGCTGAAACCCTTTCTGCTAAAAAATAAATTGCTGTTTAAATATATCCAAATTTAAAATTACGGTGAACTTGTTCAATATACAAGACATCAACGAAAAATGCTCTTTGACACATCTTACTGCTATGGTATTATTTTAAATCGTTTCTTCACTCGTTAATCGTTTCTGTTTCTCTCCGATGGCTTCCCAATACTTTCAAAATACGGCTTTCTTAAATACATCAACTCGTTGTAATATCTCAACATAGAAAAATTGACAAGGTTCACGTCGTGAGAATGCAGACCTATTGTTGGGCCAACACCTATCCATTTCCCGGGGTGTCTTTTATTTACTCGCAAATAATTTCTTATGTTCAATAAGAAGTAATTACTGAGGTTCAAGTTCAAGGTACAGCAAGAGGATGCACCTTCGTTTTGTAATGTCACATCTCTGCACGTCTTTGAATATACATCCTTAAGAAACTCAGATTGTTTCTAAAAAAAATTATGTAAGACTCTCCGTTCAAGCAATTTGAGATTTGAAAAGTACCTACCTGTTTAGTAGCCCAAACTAAAGGTTGACACCACATTGTTCTTGGAACTTGGATACATAATATCAAATGGAAAAAATTTTAAATTTTTTCCTGGCTTCTCAACCTTTTCTGAAAAAATCGTTTTCTTCCCTCATACGCTTTAAGTTCCAATTATTGAACTTTAGTGATGTGGTATGATTGATATACCTCTTCCCAGTGTTTTATTTACATCCTCGTAATACCATAATGCGCTGCTTTTGTCGTTAATTAAATAGATTTCCTAATTTTGTTCGTATTTCAAGTACAATGAGTTTGCCGAGCACCCTAAATGAGGGAAAAGGTCGAGGGAGAAGTCAAAGACGGGGACGAGCTCGAGGTATTCAGTGCCCAATAAGGACAACATGTTACGGATGACAACTTTTATTGACGGAATATTTGAAGTCTAAAAAAAACAGTATCGTGTGCACGATTAATAGAGTTCGCAGAGAAATATCAGTTTCCGTCAAGAACGGAAAATGGGTATTACGCAATACGTTTGAGCTAAAAAACCGTTTATCAGGATAAATTTAATAAAAATATCCTATGTACCTGATGTAACAATAGAGACTATAGCACGATGTATCCGATTTAACAATAGACTCTAACCTGAGGCGATGTTATTCTACAACGGCTCGAAATATGGAGTAGATGTTATAGTTCAAATGAGCCGTAGATATACAGTAAAAGCGTTTTAAGATGTTAGCAATTCATATATTTTGTGACTTGCTAGAATTGGCGTATAATGTAAAATTATCGACAACAGCAGAATTAATTGCAGATACTTTTTATTGCAAATAAAAGAAGAATTGGGAGCAAAGTATATAACGAGTAGAAAAACGAGCACTCCTGTAGCAATTTCGGAGCACATACCAGAGACGCAAGAAAAAGGTACAAGATGTCTAGTCAAATCAAAATGTCCAAATAACAAAGAATCTGTGAAGTGTCACCTGCGCAAAAAAAAAAATTGTCTGCAATAAATGCACTTGTAAAGAATGTTATTTATGCGTTTTTTGCTTTCAAATAATAACAACTAGTTTATATATAATTTAGATTATGGTGCATTTGGAATTACTAAGTAAGTTGTATGACAACATCTTCAGGTGGGCAGTTTATAAAAATCTTTACCAATTGTCCAAATGAAGAAAGAAGAAATAATACTGCTACACGTAGTTTCATTTAGTTGTGGAAAAAATACTTTCATAATTTCAGAGTTACGGACTTCCGTAATTGGATACTTATCTAAGCAATGTTTTCTTGCTTATATTTTTTAAAATTTTCTACATTGAAACTTAAATATTATTTGATAAAATTGCGTTCCATCAAACTTGTTTATTATACGTTTGTCATTTGTTTACCACAGTTTTATACATGGGGCTATCCCGTTCCCGAATTTTAAGCTGCTTTACGAAGAAATTTATTAAAATTGAATAATGGAATGGAACCAAAAACGATGTGTGACTGCCACGCACGTCAGAAGCAAAATGTTTTGCATATTATTATTTTGAAACGAAAGACCGGTCAAGCACTAGTAAAACTCATACAACGAGGGTTCCGTACACATTCAGGTACTTATAAACATTTAAATTAAGGTATTTACAAATATTAATTTTCACAATCTAAACACATTGTCTACTATATATTTCACGGATGTTGAAACGTAGGTATATTTAAATAATATTATTTCTCAAAAGTTTAAATATATGAATAGGTTGCCAAATACATGATAAATATAATATGTATAAATAGTAAAACATAAAGAAATTTTTGCAATTGATTCATGTCATTTGCATGGAGTTGCCAAAAACTTTTTACAGATCTATATACAAGTTAGCAATTGCTCGATTATTATACATAAAATACTACTTAGTTGTGAAAATTTTCTGTCATATTTTATTACATATTGAGAATCTTTTCATATATTCAAAAATAAATAGGGACACGTAACTCTAACAAAAATGACTATTTTACAGCTTGACCATTTTGCAGTTCAGTATTTTTAAAAAATCTATAAATCTAATAAGGCATGTGAAAAAATCCTAATATACAAGACAAGAAAAAGAAGAAAAACTTTTTTAAAAGATTTGTTTTCCTTCACAAGTCGTTTCTTGTAGTAACAACCATTATACCAATTTAATGTTGAAATAATTTTGTTGATTGCTCGTTTTTATATTAAAGGAAAACTTTTCGAGTAATAGATGGGTTTTAGTATTATACATAACAAATTTATGAAAACCATTCTTTGTTTACTTTTATAAAGATCATAATTATATACAAATGAACTCAGATTTCATTAATCACAGTCGTGAAATTGATTTGTGGGTCAAATTGTATTCAAAGCGCAATTATAACATTTGGTATCATTCTGATTGAAAATTTGCCGAAGATATATTCCCATATATTTGCTGTAAAAAGCTTTTTAACGACCTTCCAATAGCTCACTAACAGTGAACGTGACAAGCGATTTGATGGAAATTTTGTGAGTTAGATCAAAACTTAGAATTATCATGTCCAAAACCATTATGTCGTTCAAGTTTTAATGAAATTCAATTGGAGTAGCTGCGCAACGTTTTTTGGAGTGATGGACAACAGTGAGGGAAGCGGGACACAATTAATAAATTGATAAGAAATTGAATAAATAGTCAATATTATTATAAACAAAAGCGATAAAATCAACCATATATTTTATGTTCTACACATTTTCATAAATCTCAATAAAACCCAAACACACCATTGATGTGGAACGTTTAATAACGCGTTTGGATGGGAGTTAAAAGCCACATGCCATTCGTCAACTAGGCGTTTAGTCGGCTCTTTCCGGCTTAATTCAGCCAGCTTAGCGTTTTCTAGGCTCTTTCCGACTTAACGATTCCCTCTATACTCTACTACACACACTCTATTTTACGTGAGTGCTAGCGGTTTGGCATTGTTTGTTATTTACTAACGCTTACAATTTTACTCGTTTATCTTGGTATTTACAAATTCCATTATTGAAGGTACAATGTCCTAAAAATAAAAAAAAAATAGATGTTTCACATATCTCATGCGTCCCACGACCGCTGACATTGTTTTTATTTGAAAGTACTCTACTTACTCTTGGATTAATTTTTAGTAGTAAATTCAGTAATACAATTTTTTTATTCCCTTCGAATAAAAAAAAGATGTATACATATATATATATATATATATATGTGTGTGTGTGTGTGTGTGTGTGTGTATGTAGCAAAACGTTTTGTTAGTTAATCATTTATTAATTAAAATCTATTTCATAATTTTTCCAACATTACTTACTGTCTCCAAGCTCATCAAAAAAAACCTTTTCGATAGGTACCACATCGTATATTTTTCATATTACAAATACTTTGTTGATAACTGATTAAAAATTCTATGATTCTGTTCTATATAACTGTTTTCCATGATTCGAAATTGTTTGTATGAAATATGTTATAGAATATCAATGCATTTATGGAGAAACTCCCCTATCGCTCTATCACAATACCTTTTAAAAAAAATGTTCACCCATAAAATAACAATGACTATTTTGGACGTACGTAATTAAATATATTAAATAATAGTTTACAAAACTTAAATCTGTGTCGAAATGCATCATATTATAAACATAACATGTGAATTTGACCGTTTGACATTAAATGAAAACCAAGTCAGCACTAATTGTCATAGTTAATTTATAATAGTAAAATAAGCCATTAAGCCAAGATATATGGAATTGTTTTCAAAGAAACTAAATTGCATTTTAATATAAACAAAACGTAAACACCATGTGCAATGCTTATGTTGCTGATGAGGCGCGCGGTTGTGATCGAATGAAACCAAATTAATTAAAATTACACATTTAAAATTCCACATATCTTCGATAAAAGAAATGGAAACACGCTTTTCGTTTTCAAGTGCGCTGACTAGTATTACATATTATGACTCACGACCAGGCATAAGGATTATTTTAATATTTACCTGTAATTAAGAAATAAAATAACTTTATATAAGGGTGTCGATGTGGCAACGGATATTGACCTAGCGAATGCTTGTTGAAAACCCGTCGTGTTTGAAACAATACATCATTTGAAACCATTCCTGTGACTAAACTACTGAATTTTTGTAATTGATTTTTGGTGTGCGTTGGAGAAACCCCATATAGTATATGAGGATTTATTTAATGTTGAAGGACCAATTCCTAACCAATATTAATGTTGCTTTTTCACTACTTTCTACTCCTTTTTTGAACCTCTGCATGCTACTTCTTACTACCTCTTGTCGAAGTATGATAAATAGTAGTGGTGAAAAACACATCGCACTTTCGTATCATAACCACTCCTTACCGTTACACAAGGGCCATGTGACCCTCATTCGCGGAGTCGATATTGTGAATGACATGGAGGGTGTGGTCGCCTACTTGATGTTGATAGCGTAACGTTACAATTTTCATTATTTCAGCGTTATATAAATGGTTGGATACAATTATGTATTTCTATGCTTATTTAGCTGGCTATACATATTGACATTATGAGTATAATATATGCAATTCCGGCTTGTGCATTGTTCTTCCCCTACCTCGTTTGAAGTGAAATTACTTTATTTATCATAATATAGATTTCACAGAGTAATCAATATTTAGTATTACATGATAAAACAGAGTAGGATCAACGCGTGTTTTATCGTAAATGTGTCAAAAATTATGTAATAAAGAATCGGCGTCGTCGTCATAATTTTTATATAAGCTTTGCTTTTGCCTTACTTAAGTTTTGCTTTTTCTAAAAACCCCATGTTTTTCGTAATTATTTTTTCGGTAGTTCCTGAAATAGGCAGTAGGCATACTGTCTACATATTTATCAACATATCTCTGAAAATATATTTCCTTAAATGTTATTGAGAATCTTGTCATTAGTCTTATCAAACGATACCCTAAAATAAATGGGTATTTTTTAAGTGAAAATTTCGTTAGGCGCGTTGAACGTTTTTTGGTAGGAGAAAATCTTATGGGTTCGCATCTTTGACATGCGTTCGCGTTATCGTCATATATATATATATAACATTTTCTTCTCCAGACTGGCGCACGCACAGCGGTCTGCGTACATTTATACATTTATTTAAATCAACAGGTATTATATACCCGACTGAATTTTGTGCGCGTTGGACCCTTTTTTGATGGGTGAAATCTTGTCAATGCGTTGCCGACACGCTGTAACTGCAGTATATCTGTAGCTATAAGGGTAACGTGCCATGAAATCAATACAAGTAAAGTTAAAATGTATATAATTGTTGCTCGGAGTGACGATAGATGTGAAAACTAGATAAATGTTAATAATTTTAATTTAGAGCTTATGAAATTTTAATTTTTGATACTAAAATTAACATGAAAAGTTAAATAAGTAAAACTTAATTAATTTTTTTTACTATTGACACCTTATATCATACACATCATGTAGTTATATATTAAACACTTTTTTGGATCGGGCTATCCTGTGCGAGTACCAAGAATATTACGAAGAATATCCATATTCCGCATGCACGTCTAACATCGGCTGGTGATCGCACTATTTCATATCCTGCATTCAAGTACCAACACCCGCTTGCAATTTTCAGTGAACTCAATTTGCTTGGCGCGATATTAAAGGGCCTATCTCGACTTGTTCTCCTGTTTAGTTTGCGACTATAGAGTAAAGACGGTGGAGTAGTTGGATGTTATATGATCGACTCATTATTTTTGCAATATATAATTAGGTTTTAATTTTATTTTCTTAATATTAGTTTTTTTATGTTTGTCTTATTCGTAATTTTTTAGCTTCTCGTTAACTTGCACTCTGTATTGGTATTAAGTTTTTAAGCAAGGACTTTATTAAGGAAATGACAGGAAATAATTAAAATAACATTTATTTTTTAAACAGATGTTATTATGTAACTTTAGCGGCTTTTTTTGGAGTAGATTTATGATATTTTATAAAAGAAATGACAGTTAAATTTTATAGAAATTCCAAATTATTTCATAATTATTTTTCTTATATTAAAGTGTAACAAATAATTAAATCTTTGATAATTAATTTATGTATGATAAAATAAGAGGTACTTTAGTCAAGCAATAGTGTTTTAGGCACTGCACTATCAACTTGATATGTATATATATATATTTAAATACTTATATATTTATAATGTTGAATTATGTATAAACAAATATTAACATTAAAGTGCGTTCTAATATTGTTTTTTTATTTAATGAATACACCTAGACATTGTAAAGAAGACACTACCATGTAATATTTATAAGTATGCATATTAGATGCACAGCAAAATATTATTAACGTTTATTGGAAAAATGATGCAAATATTCACAAAGTTTTCTTATATTGCTCCTACGCAAGATGTTCTAAATATACATAAGCATATTTGTTATTTACCACCAGTTTTCGGTCTTATTTCATCCTTCTGAATTGTTTAAGCATCAATCAATCTTCTAAGGCAACCATTTATATCAAATTGAAACTGATTTATTGCATTTATTTCACTCCTATGTATCATAAAAAAAAACATATATACTGAATAGCTATATGGAAAAAGACTTTGTACGCGTAGGCATATTGAACATTTTTACAAAACATTTTGCAGCTCTGAATTTTATGTGATCAACATAAAGATTCATCAACATCAAGATCATGATCATGATCAACATCAAGATCATTGTCATTTCTTCCCCTCTAATTTTCACCATTCAAATTAATAAAATAACGGTATAATATTGAAAATATGACATTATATGGAGTTAGAGTTTACTAGTATAATTAGCATCGTACAATAATTTCGGTAGGTAACTATGAGTTTTGTGAATAGTCGTCGACTGATTGAAATATTTTTGCAATCACTGTATTACATATTCCTAGAGTTTTTAATAAACTTAGCAAAAATAGACGTTTTTCTTAATTGAAAAAAAGCGTTGAATATTGAAAAACACAAGGTGGAGTAAGTCTAATATAAAAAATATCCCACAAAACATGGTACACTTCATTTTATTTCAGAAGAGAATATTTGAGAATAGATAATTCTTAAACTTAGAACACGCTAAGTTAAATAAAAATAAAGAAATACACTTTTACATTTAAAATATTAATTAGAAATATAATATTAGTCAGGATGATATTTCTCGAGACGAAAAGTAGCCCGACGACAGTGTAAACGACATGTTTAATAGCCCGCCAATTACTTCCGCACCAAAAATCACATCCCCTATCGCGACATGGAAAAAAGATAAACCAATACATTTTTATCTTATATTATTATCTTTTAGATATATGTTAGGATCGTAATATTATTTACTATGAAATTTACCAGGTTGGAAAGTAGTTTGTGTAATTCCTTAATCCTCCAACCATTCCTTTGTAAAAAATCTCGCTGACCCGTTGCGACGTCAAAGAAGCACAAACAAATATACTTTCAAAATTTTAAAATTATTCGGAATTTTAATATTAGTTACCATGCGATTTTCCGGTTTGAAAATGAAGTACCTATACCACGAAACGTCAATTAAAAAAAATAATTTTGATTAACTTTCTTTATTTTTAATATAATAAACTACTGAGAACTCACTTTCCCAATCGATACGTACGCGAATGAAAAGAAAACTTATTGCGAAATAACCTCGTATTTTATATACATAAATGGATTACTAATATATACGGTAGATTTTATATTACGCAAGTCCAATACTTAATACCCCCAAGTGTCCTTTTCAATATAGATTAGATTTAGTTATAATAAACACAATAACGTCAATGTTTCTCCAAACTTAATATATTCATTCGAGCACATTCCCCAATTTCCAACCTTTATTCTGTATTTATATAATTCCCAAATGAATTTTGTCCCTAAAATAAACCCAGCCCAAATATAATACAGCATTTCATTTGCCTATCCAAAAATGAACATAGACCACCCATATTGTCGTCATATGAATATAGATATTAGGTTTATGATAAAATCCTTTGAAAACGCTATATGTACTAATCACATAGAAGTTTTCCCGTTTAGTTAAATACCCAGAAATTCATTGAATTTTATATATATCATGGGTGTTATTTCTCTTTCATAATTAACAATACTAAAGTTTCAATCGAAATGATTAAATGTAAAATATAATGTCTCCCTCGATGCAAAAATTTTGTTTTTTTAGTTAAATTTTAAATTTTGAAGGATAATGCTAATTGGTCACTTAGTTTAATTAGCGATTTATTCACCTTATGGTTTGAAATGGTTAATTAACATACTATTCACGATTTGGTAGTCTTAAAATTTGTGGATGTAATTTTGAATTTTTTTAAGTTTTAAATGATATCGTTAAATTTTATTTATATTAGATACGACTACAATATAATTACGGTTAAAATTTAACATATGCATGAACGAAAAATATAATGGGTATATCCAATTAATTTCAAAGCAAATATAACATTATTATGATATCCAATCTGTACCCAAAATTTAAAAAACGAAAAAAAATACTATACAGAGTTTTATTAATTATTTACCGGGAGCATAGTGGTACATGACTCTAAGACGGGGGGTCAAAAATAGATAATTCGGTAATACCGCACAATATTTGCATTAAAATTATTTTAAGTGATAAAAAGTATTTACTTAATTTATTATATTATACCAAATATTTATGAATAATTTTATAAAAAATGACAAGAAAAAGGAAATTGAAGTAAATGTAAAAACTGGGACATTTTTACATCTTTGATAATGAATATTAAGCATACTTAATTGCAATATTTGTCTTTAAATAACTTAACCATGTTATATACTATCCTTAAAGAAATTACCTAAAAAAAATTAAAAAATAATGAAAAAACGATATTAAAATTTAGAAAAATTTCTCTTTCTTTATAGGCAAAATAATAGGACTACATTTAATGTCTGATTATTCAAAAAAGTCCTTTTTCTTTCGAGGAAGCTTCCACAGGTTGATAACGAAGGGGTCTGACTGTGATATGAATATATTAATTAAATCGGTATTTATAAGTTCCCGAGCTATTCTTAGAACATAGTCTCATCTAAATGCCTTCAAATCTTTGTTATTAGCGTCGGCAACCTCTCCAAATAACTCACCGATAAACACTAATGTATGCTTTAAAATTTATGAGCCATGTATCAATATTTTGTGAACAAAAGCTGGGAGATTATACAATTGATATTCTTGTACCAAAAACCGCGCAGTTTCCAAACCGAATTTAATATTCTCTACATTGATATTGTATTCCAAAGATCAAGCTTGCAAAATTAAACTATTTAATCCTGCGATTTTGGTAAAAACATCTGAATTTAAATAACATTTTCTTGCGCTATTTCCGTCGTTAGAATTAAGCCTATCGAGACCTAAATTGATTTTAAACGTACAATATCGTATCAGCTAACATTTTTTTTATCGTTATCTGACCTAATCTGTCAATTTTTTAAATCTTTTCTGTAAGAAAGTTCACCTTTCTTACAGAAAAGAGTTACAGAAAGAAACTAATCCACGAATGTAGAAATGAAAAACTAAATGCAGAACGATTTTCATGGCTATTATTTTCGCAAGCACATTTTCATATCATGATGTTCCACTTAGACACTAAAAATTTTACCATCGAACATAGTCAGTTGCCAAAAAATGCTGGGTGTTAAAAAAACATTCGCCTAATGTGAATGTCCTAGATATGTCCTATATTTTCTTTAAAATAAGATTACTCATTCTTAGATGCAGTAAAACTTTGCTTCACAGATTGGAAACGAATAGGTCTACAGCATGTCGTAAAAGAGGGACGGGGACTTTTCCAAAAAATGTTGGTTACACCATCTGAATTTTTTACTAACTATAAAGGAACGTAAGAATTTACACATAAACTACTATCATCACCAAAAACTAGAATCCTAGAGAGACTGTTTGTACTCGCTATGACCCGTACTATCATCAAAACTCTATTTCCCAATTAAATTAAATTACTGACTGTCAGTCATTTAATTAAATTGGGAACTTAAAAATTTATTTTAATATATTGTCTAGCTATTTAAAATATATTTCTCTGACTCTAAGATCCGGGGAGCTGTGTGATCTAATAAACTTTGCAACTCGATCTCGGCTTTTGATTTCGTGAATACCATATTGCTAGGATATCACTTTTTCTTTGCTTTCAATACACTCTGAAGCGATGGTAAGATTTAACTAGAAGTCTTACTATTAACTAAGTTCATTATTAACAAATATTTATCTTTCATAAACTTGACTTTTTCAAAAAGTGATAAAACTTCATCCGCACTAATATTTGTTTATGTTGACGCATCCAAACTGTTGAGTAATGCACTAATTGTTAAATAATCAACTTGAGATAATTTTGTTAACCGTCTACGCTTTGATCTTTTGCCAAGATTACTAAAATCCTTCCTTGGTCGACCGCGACCAGAGGAAAACGTATTAGGTTGAGTAAAATAATATTCAGATTTACATTTCTTATCAATTGTTGCTAATTCAATATACTCAATAGCACTAATACAATCACTATATTTTTTAGATATTTTGGTATATTATAATTGATAAATTTATAGTATTAACTAAAGAATATTATATTATTTAAATATGTATATTTTCGCCATTATCAAAGTTTTCTAAGAGCACCGATAGAATACGTACGTATTATATGATGATGCTAGAAGGCAGTAAATCTGTTTTTAGAATAACTGTCGCTCTGTTTGCATGTATGTTAATTTGTTCTTCAATCACACGAAATCGACTGCATAGCTTTAAATGAAATTAGGTATAGTAATAGTTTATACCCTTGAACAACATATAAAATACTTTTAACTGGATATTATAAATATACAAAACGCCGTGACTTGGTAAATATTACGATATTGGTAGTACCGACTACATCTATTAGAGTTTTAAATAAACTTTAGGCTAAAATAATTAGAGAACAGGCAAATAAAAATGTAATAATATTTTGTAAATACTATCCTTTAATTTAAATTTTTTATGGTTTTGTAGGTGGGCTATGGAAAACTTAATGGGAACTTTGGTTAAATGATAACCTATGTCTAATGATTTATTTTGAATATAACTTAAAAATAAAATCCGATATAATATAGGGAGAAGGTAAGTAAAAGATATATTTTTTGGAGTTAAAGAGGCATGTAAGCAACTTACTGCTAAGAAAGTAGCAGAAGCGCAATAGATGAATGAATAGAGAATACTTCATAAAATAGACTTTGTAGGGAAGTTGAATATTTGGAGTCCATTTACCAGGATTTCACTTACACCGTTATATAAATTTGGCAACAAATTCAATTCCAAAAAAAAAAATACTTTTTCAAAAGGTTGCAGTGCATAGCACTGCAACCTTTTTGAACTCAGACCTCTCAGAACCGATTTGAATTCCATTTTTAATATAAATTATTAAAACACTCTATTTAATATAGTCTATAATTTTTAGGAATTTAAGAAAATTATCTTGAAAAGTTGACGCTTAATACTATGCATAATTTTTTCACTACAGATCAAGTTTATATATTTAAATTAATATGAATTAAAAGTAGATATTCCTCTCTCGTCTCTGCTTTCTTCGCCAAATGACATTGATCGTTGAATTCGGGGTATGTTACCGGAAATACTGAGACACTCAGTAAATAAATAAGCCCATGCCTTTAAACGGTGATCCCTAACTTTTGTTGCCTCCATAAATTCTATGAAGATGCAAGCTAATCTAGCTTATATTCTTCCTCGAAATATGTATTTTCTAGTAAAAAAATCTTCTTGAATTGCACTTGTAATTACAGATAATGAAATGTACAAATAAGTGAACAAGTCTGTCTGCATAATATGTTAGTATAGATAAGTATTTGATGAGCTATTTAGGCCACACGATTCTGATATTTTACATTTTCGTATCTTTGTAGCTTGGAAATAATATAACAGTCCATCTAAATACTCTATTACTCTCCTTCCTTCAGGTAAACCTTCCCTGCCTATGTCCTTCTGTATCATCAGTTCCCGAAGAAGAGTCAGAGATATTTCTAAACTTTACTAAAGTAGATTTGTTAATTATAATATTTGTCTTATCAGAAACATACTTTCAAGAAACCAATATTTACCGTAATGAATATCATCACTGGGTATTTTTTTTGTGATATGCAATATACCCAATAAATAAACAGCATTATTTATATAATTATCCCATGTTTAAAAACATATATTACCGTTTATACGATATATTTTTATGTTGGTGTCTAAAATGATAAAACCACCACTAAACTTCTGCATTTTCTGAAATTTTATTGAAACTTATCGATTATCTGGTAGGATTCGAATCGATAAATTATCTTAGCGTTTCTATCATCAGAATTCGAATTATTCCAGAGTTTGACGGCATGAAAAGGAAAGGAGTATTTATAGAAAGAGTTTGGGCATAACAAAAATCAGGAAATTTTCAGAGCAAAGATGGCGATGAACGCCACGCCCAGCAAAAGTTGGGAAGATAAAATTTATATACTCGTATGAAAAAATATAAGTTGACAATTACGACGATGAGTGGATTGAATTTGGTGACAAATGTGGGTCTAATCAAATTACCATATTATAATACTATCAAATCAACAAAAGATATTTCTATGGATAGGAGCCATTGATACCAATTTAGGAATTTTGAAAATTAAAGCCCAAATACTATTTAAAACATAGATGAAAGGCGACATTGTGAAATAAATTATATAAATATATATTTACTAGTACACACCACTGCAGTAATATATATTAACCGACGAAATCGTGATTTTATACTCAAGCGTCACAGTTGTTTCTAATGAGCATTACTCTTAGTCTGGAAACTGCATTTCTAACTCTCAACTTTCTGTTTGCTCGCCCCGAAAAGTTACTCTTGATGAAATGAACACATTATTCTACGTAGAATAAACACATTCCTGTCCAAATGACATGTTCGCTCCGCACGGAGTGCGGCTTTTAAATCGCACGCTGGAATTCGGCGAATGCTACAACCAAAATTGCAGCCTTTACAAGCTCCATATTTTTCACATTTTTACTTAAATATTTATAATGATTTTAAGTACTTTACTAATATTATATTAGATTTATATAATATATAAACATTTTCTCAAAATATTCCGTAAAAACTCATATTGCATTTATCCAAACATTTCCCTTGTACATTCTATAAGTAGAAACACTTTAAAACATAATGCAACCAAATAGAACCCTTGCGAGTTCAGCTTTGAAATAGATAGTGTTTTGAAATTTTTAAATAAACGAGAGGGCTTCATAGTTTTGTTTTATGTAGATCCCAGGTGTTCGTTTTTTATAAGTAAGGAAATATGTTTTTTTCAATATTATTCTATTAGTAAATAAAATTGTTTTTATCGTGAGTTGTTATAATGATTCTAAAAGAGACAAAATATATTGTGGAATCAGTAAATTAACCGTTATTAAAGTCCAGTTTAATTTCATATGTATTTACATGAATCGTATTTTTCAGTTTTATCAATCACAGCTGAATATTACTTTGGAATAAATATTTCGTAATGTTGTTTTTTATATTTTTATTTTCTAATTATATGTTATAAATCTTGAAAAGATTATCTTTTAAGTAAGTTTGTATTTTTATCTTACAAATATGTCGATTTCATAAAATATTAAATTAGCTATTTATATCTCATTATACCAATAATACGTTCTTATTTATTTAGTAGAATATTTTGTTAAAAGTTCTACTAAATAAATAAGAACGTATTATTGTTATAATGAGATATAAATAGCTAATTTAATATTCGGATTACATTTTATTTTTTGCTAATTTAATGTCGGAAATACATTTTATTTTTTGCAACGGTTTGTTTTTTTTTATTTTGGCTAACAAATTTTTTTTTACAATTTTTTATCGTTATTTTATATAAATGCGTTTTAGCGTGGTATAAAATATAACTTGCGTATTAATTTATTTTTAAATAGCAACAATCTTCCCTGACGAAAATTTGTATTGGAATATTTAAAGCGAAAACAATTTACATTAATAAATTAAACATAATTAATAAAGTCGTTTCATCAAGTATTCCTTTCATTTTAATTCTTTTAAAAATCCAGAAATTAAAAAGTTAATTACCACAAATAAAATATTTTAAAAATTTCAGTGTGGAAATTTTTTGAAACAAGTAGATTGGTTGGTTCATTTTCTTTTTCACATCAAGAAATATTATAGCACAAATAAAATTATTACAAGTTCACAATTGGAGAACAGGGATACATGGGAATAATTTTACACACAACGAACATTTCAACATTATCCTCCAAGTGCTCCTGTATGGACTCTAAAGAAGATCTTATTTACACACTAGTAAAAAGTAAAAATGTTTGAATTTGGCTGTCTACTAGATTTATTTATATGATTTTATCTTTTATTTTTATGGAGAGTTAAATCGTATTAATATTTTTATAAAGAGATTAATTTCGATGCGTTTTTTTATGCACATTTTTTCGATATTACGTATGAACGCACGTATTTTATTTATAATTAACTGCGCGGATGTATGAAGAATAGATGCTAAGAATACGAATAAACTGCCTTATTATTATTTAACTAAATATCATTATAAATAATCTATTCTAGAAGATTTTTAAAATTTCCAAATTCCGTTATTTCGATGACCAACACAACAAAAATGAATTTATTCTGATTATTTACTCATAAAATTTTAAGGAAAGTAATACATTTATAATTTCCAAAGAAATATTTCCATTTTTTTTTCTTACGTATTCTCGTGTTTCAGGAATGTAATACGCGATTAGGGATAGAATTGTAACATAATTTTTCAATTTCTTTTCAGCACTTTTTTATTTTTTCCCACCAATGAACTACTTTTATATCTCATAAAATATTAGGTATATTATTTTTTATGGTTTTTTTATCTCTTTCATTTAAAAAGTTTTTATAAACGTGGTCAAAACTGGAAACTATTATTCGGGCACAGCACGATTTAAATTTATTTTCCCTAATTTTTTCTAAATCTATAAACGTTACGAGCATAAAAACCGTATTTGCTTTACATCATTCGCCTAATTTATCTTACCTTAAACATTTTATACAAGAAAGGTGATGGAGAGAAAATAGAAGTGGATATAAGAATTTGTTGGACATAAAAGATAGCACTCGACCCTTTGAAACAAACTGCATTATCGTTATTTTTTACGTAAAAGCACATCCATTAGATTTCACCAGCAATACCGTCACAAAATCGGTATATAATATTAGTGTTGCGATCTTATATTCCTTAGTGAAAGATGAGATAAAGGTATCAAAAAAATAAAACAGCAGATGAGATGGTGGATCCATTTCTTCTACGAAAAGACGCACATACCTTATTTTAGAAATCTAAAACCTATAATATACACCACTATATTAACACATAAGTTTAAATTATATAAGAGCAGGTCGATGAAAGCCAAAAAGCAAAAAATATCATTAATTCTTCAAAACTGAACTCTCATATTAACTTCACGTAAAAAACAAATATGATGTTGATACTGGTAACATATTCCGAATTAATTTTCTGAATTATCTCAAAAGGATAGTAACAATAGCTGCCATTCAACCTTCCCTTTTTAATTTGCTCCTAAATATATTCAAAAAGTGACTTCGAATATAATTCAATATAAGATTAGCTCAAGAAAAGTTCAAATCATCCAGCATAGGAAAATAATCAACTCAGGCGATCATTCCGGGAGCTCTCAAATAAATAGGGTTATATCGGAAATGGAACAAGGAATGAAAATGCAAGATTGGAAGTGGGAAAAAACGAAGTCTTATTGGTTAATAAAAGTGACCTTTATTTGTAAAGAGAAAATTGGTAAAACAAAAAAGTACACATGACTATTTACCTGTATGCGGGTTAGAAGTTATACTTTTTTGGCATATGCAAGAACAATGGAAAGCCAGCGGAAAAAATAAAATGACTGACAACTCATCTATCAAATGAAATTTAAAATTAAATTCATTTACTTTTATCAACATTTTTATATTATATTGGTCCATTTAATTATATAAATATTTTATATTGGTCCATAAAATTAATTAATATTACTAAAAAAAGGATAATAAAGTTAAGGCGCGATATTTTGGAAATAATCTGGCAGATGATTGATTTATAATAGAGAGCGAGCAGAAAAATAAAATGGTGGATATTAATGACATGTCACCGTGTCAAACGTGAGGATTGAATTGCTAATTAATTAAGTTCAGTTAACAATAAAAATAAATGAATATGCTGAAAACTTAAAAAAAGTAATTAATAATTTATATATTAGTAATTAAAAAAAACAAGTATTTCATAATTTGTGACGTAAATGAATATATATCGAATTTGAAACGGTCTGGCAAATGATTGCGTTATAATAAAAAGCCACCAGAAAAATAAACCATGACGTATCTATATTAACCTTATGAAAGAAATGTTAATTTTTTCTCTGGCAATACTGTGAAGTATATTTTTTTACTATCAAATAATCGCTTGAATACACTACAATTAAACAAACTCTTTCATACTCATATGCGCCTAGTACTTCGGACAAGTAAATCGGTAAAAAAATAAATGTTTAGTGAGTAACTTCATGGTGTGGTTTTTGTGTTGCATCGTTGCTTACTGCATCCTTAATTTTTAAAATTTCCCTCTAATATTTTTTCATACGCGTGCAAAG
Organism: Druceiella hillmani; assembly: GCA_039881145.1. Classification (NCBI taxonomy): domain Eukaryota; kingdom Metazoa; phylum Arthropoda; class Insecta; order Lepidoptera; family Hepialidae; genus Druceiella; species Druceiella hillmani. The sequence continues at coordinate 60,970 of JAYKKI010000137.1, forward strand.
TAGTATAACTTCAATAAATGTCGCGATTAGCGGTATAGTGATATATTTAACATAACAAAGAAAATAAACTTATTCCTGTAATATCGTGTTTACTTATCGTGGAATAATAAGAGGTTGAGTTTAAGTTGAGGTTATCTGTAGCAGAAGCTATCTAGTTCCATTATTATTTTTATAGTGCATAAACGAAATAATTAGCATGCTAATCACAAAACGGAAATTACTATTGGAGTTACTTATTACTTATTAGTCGTCAAGGCATTAATGGATAATATTATTTAGTATTTACGCAAGTACTTATTACGTATTTACAAGCGTACCAAAACAATCGCATATAATTGGATACTCTTTTTGACCATTTTGGTAAAACAAATTTACGCAAAATATACCATGGCATTTTTCTCTGTGTCCTTTACATTACTAACAATTCTGCATGTCCTACATGTGGAAAAACCTATTCTAACTAATAAATTTCTACATGTTCAAACTTTCTCTACCCAAAGTGGAAATAGGAAAGTGATCTACTTATAGTCAATAAATAGTGATAATACTCTAGTTACTTATATGCAAAAATACAAGTTTGCGAAATTAAAATCAAAATCCAAATTAATAAAGAGACAGACAGAATTAATAAATTGCGCTCAAATTAATAAAGAGGCAGACAGATAATAATTCTAAAAAAAAAAATTTCTGGCTTAATTAACACGTAACATATAAAATGATGTACACGTCGTTCTATATGTTAAATCAATCAATTTTTACACAAATATCTTCTATGTGTAGAATTCAATCAGTTACAATTTTATTACATGTGTAGATAAAAGTCTACATATAATGGCAAAATTTAAAACCACGTTTTAAAATATTGAGGTCACAAGTTGTTAAATTATTTTTCATACATGATGGTAGTTTATAAGATAAGCACATGTCGTTGAATTAATTAAATAGAGATTAGATAATCAATAAGATTATGTTAAGTAAAAATCTGAAAAGTGCGTACTTTACTCATTGCAGATGAGATAGCAAACACGCACATATAAATAAAGATATTCGCTAGATTTTTTATATACATGAAAGTAAACGATTCTGCACGGCTCTGTGTGTTTACATTTGCTATCTCCTAAACAGATTCAGATGAAACTATGAACACGACGCGAAAATTGACGATATTCTGAATATAATTATGTGCTTATTAATGGAGATGATTCTAGGGCCTTCTTAGAATCGCTCCGAAGATTTTTCAGCTGTATTGTATATAACATTATCAGCATGTAAGGAGCTTTAGTGGTTAAGAATTCGGTAGTGTAACTCAATCCGATCGAACCCAATGGTAATATACAGCAAAGTAGATAGATATCCAACCCAATCCAATGTAAACACAAGTCAATCAAAATCAATGTAAACCCAACCCAACTCAACCCAACAAAAATATTGTTAGCAAATGCTGTATTGATTGTTTGTAACGTCATATAACCTAGGTATAAGTGGAAATATATTTTACCGGAAATGCATATAGTTAATAAATTTTATACAATTCTCAGAAAATGACAAAATTCCAAGATTATTTAAGGAATATCTAACAACTAGCGTGACCCGTGCGAAGTCTTCGCATTATAAATTATTCAACTCAATTTAATAAATCAAAATTGATTGCAGGTATTCAATTCATTTCTAATTTTGCACACTGCTTATTACGTTTTTATTCCATTATGAAGCTCAGATGACAGATCAAACAAATATTTTACTAAAATTGACATATAGAGGCGCAAGTATCAAAAGCATTGAGCTAAAGCGCCACTTTATTTATACGTGAGTGGATTTGAAATTAAACATAAATTTTACCGACCGTCAATCATATTGACGTTGAGCCGTTAGAAGGCAGCATTGCTGTTTTGTGTATATAATTTTAATAATTAATTAATTTGCAAAAACAATAGCAATAATAAATTTTTTAGTTTTGGATGCCGGTAGAGCAAGTATATATAATTTATGTGGATTAGTTGTGAGGTTTTTTCTAAAAAGGGAGAGTAACATCTTAACCTTAGCGTATTAATATATATGATGATATGATGATGATGATGATGATGATGATGATGATGATGATGATGATATGATGATGATGATGATATGATGATGATGATGATGATGATATGATGATGATGATGATGATGATGATGATGATGATTATATGTCAATCTGACGTTTTAATACAAAATGCACTTAACGAAAAAAGTTTACTTTTATAATTATTATGGTCATTATCATTATCATTTACGGGTATTAAATTAGCAATTATAAATATTTTTAATTGTCCACACGCGAATGAAATTGCGGAGAGAGCTAAAAGAAAAATATAATTTATCGATAGAGTTTGGCTGTTTCTTTTTATGTATTCATACACATAAACATGTTCGATTCCAAGAAATTTATTTCAGTAACATCCTAGTTTAGAAATAATGATATGTATCGGCTAAAGAGAACAAACCAGTTAAGTACAGATACGAATATAATTTTAAGTTGTTAGTTATTTTGAATATATATGGTATATTTCTTTAATATATTTACTTAATATTTAATAATTGCTTGAGTTCTAATACTTTTGCAACATTACCAAAATCAATACCAATAATATATATTTCCAAAGGTCCTGGAAGTTTATTTTTAATATTAAATTGCAGGGCTAGATAAGTGCTTTATTTAGTTTTAAGTTTACACAAAATATAAAGATGTGATCGGAATTTCACTCTTAAAGGAAAAGGAAATCTCTTAAAGGAAAAAAAACTCAAATTCTAAGCGTACCCAGGCTCGCTTAGAATTTGAGTATTCAAGATATTCCAAATTTACATATTATCATCATGCTTATCTTATCTACACTTAGAAATTAAACCAATTTTTGACATCTTTGTATATCCTAATCAAGTGTGAAATATGTCATAGTTCAATCCAATAAATCTAAATCGAATGACACGGGTGCGACTTCTGTCCCGGCAATAAATATGGGTATAACTTTTCTTAATATTATTATATAATTAAATAAAGCCATTAAATCTATAGTTAAATAAGGCCATTAGAAGAAATGTAAAATGCATTAAGTCGTTCAGCATAACAAATATTTATGTGCTTAAAACGACGATGAAGAGACCAGAAGAAAGGGTGAGAAATTGCAAATAATCATAATCCCTTTATTTACAGACTCATTCTTTAGATCGCATAATATTTTACCGTTTTTTCCTTTTTCCTCTTAAAAATATGTGGATTAGTTTGCTGAATTTTAAGTTCATACGCCCTATGATTTTTCAGAAATACAGCTTTGAATATCGAAAAATGGCTATAGTATCCTATAACCTTCACCTATGATATTATTACAAAAAAAATATTAAGGCCCCACCAAACACTCCAATTATATATATATATATATATATATATATATATATATATATATATACATTTACATATATATGTGTATATGTGTGTGTGTATATTTATTTCACGATTTATACTTTTATGACTTAAATAGGTAAATAATTAAAATTGGAATTAAAGTTAAGTAATTTTCTTGCATATGCGCGATTTATTATAATTATCTGCTTCATCATCTTTATCATTAATACTGGTGCCGTTGTTGTAGTCGTTTTCATTCATAGATACTGCTATTATTGACAAAGCATCACGAGGCAAAACAAAATGTCTATTGCCTAATGAAATAAGATTCACGGTAGCGCATATTTTCAATTTAAAATAAGCGTAGAAATAACGTAAATAAATTACATCAAAAATATTTTTAAGTGGCGTAGATAAAAAAATATAATAAATACAACAAATTCCGCGAGTAAAGTCATCGGAAAAACTATAATACTTAATAACAATATGTCAAAAATACAATATGTACGATAACGTGATAAGCTATTTATAATAAAGCAATTAAATTTTCTAAGTGTTATGCATTCGTGCAAGTAAAAATAATTTGCTTTTAAAAGTGAACTTTTATTTTGCTGAGCAATATTTACCCTACATCCTAACTCCCTTACCCCATGTCAAATTCTAATTTAAATACATCGTAACAATAGAGCTAAAAGTAGAACCGTGAAAGTCACACCTCAACAATTTTATTACAAAAGAAATTGTGTTAGCATATTATTGACGACGTATTTTGTCACCGTCTTACGAATGTCATTGAACGGCTGACTCGAGCGTGAACGACCGTGAGACGCAGATGTATTCAATTACACGTAGATTTTCACTTCTATACTGACAATTTATACTTTGACGCTTATTTTTTTTTCTTAAACGCTTCTTAAATCTTCTAGTTTACAAAAACCGACTATTCTTGTAATATACGCAATCTTGATGTATCTCATCCTGATAATAAAGGAAGAAACTATATACGTATAGAATAGGAAACAAAAAGTAAAAATGCACAATACATTTTTAATTTTTGTTTCCAATTCAATGAAATATTAATTCTAATTACATTTTGAAAGATGTAAGACGCGAAATTACTTATTTCTTTACTTTCATCATGATAAGGCGCCCAATTATTAATGAGGATATTTCAGATAGTTTTTAAAAACCTAAAATAATCTCATAATCGACCAAATTATCTATTTATTTATTTTCGTTATATTAAGGCACCCGATTACTAATAAGGATAAGGCGCCAAAATCTAAGAACGGTGAGGAGTGTTGATAAAACGTACTGTGTTTCAATGAAACGTATCAAAAAATAATAAAAAAATTGGAATATCCAAAGGATCAATTCGTTTCTTTATTTTCCTAGCAAAAATACTGTATCAAATTACAGCTGCTAAAATTTGTAGCACATTCTCAAAAAAAAAAATAGGTAATATATATATATATATATATATATATATATATATATATATATATATATAACACAATATTGTAAGTATACAAATAAGACAGATATACTAAAATAATTCTTAAAAAAAAAGAAATGCAAACTTTAGACAGTTACGAATAAAAAGATGACCGCGAAACAAAAATGCTCCACAGTCTTAAATCTAAAGTCGAAATTTGAACAGAAGAACAAGTCAAGATGGGGCACTGCCCCCAATACTAATAAATTTTAAGCAAAAGTGAGAACTGTCGGAGATGGCAAGAGGACATGGGTATGGCGCGTAATAATCTGATACACAAACGATACTAATCTCATTTTCGAGAAATCTGGAGTTTTTCACAATTTTTATTCTATTTTATATTCACGGAACTTAAAGAAATAGAACTAGATTTATTGAGATGAACGTGTAATTTATTAGAATGAAACGTTCGCGTGTCCTTAGAAAGTTTCTTTGCCGTAGATAGGATACCAATTTTTCAATATATGTCTATGCGGGTATTCGTCTAATTCAATTATTTATATTATTTATTAAATAGTTATTTTTTTAAAATTTACATTGAATTAAACATATAGATTTTCAAGGCATAATAATAAGAACGGTATTTATTTTGTTCGGTCCTTTACTGAATTACAATAACAATAATTTTATCAAAGTGATATGCTGTCAATAATGTGACACCAAAAAGGAGTCGTTTTATTATCGAGTGGTATCTCATATTACTTTACGTACCAGTTTTGACGTATATATATATATATATACTTATATATATATATATATATATATATATATACTTATATATATATATATATATATATATATATATATATACACATACATATTTATATATTATAAACTATATATTTGACTTAGTCGGTGTATCGTGAAAAAAACTTCTTTTAATATGTGTTAAGCTTATTTTGCCGAAGCATATATACGTCCAAATACCGTTCAGATAATTAAAATGAATCTTTCAATACCTGCTTTATCGAAATCACTGGTTATTTACACAGATTTTGATAATAGAACTTATGTCATTTTGGTGTTCCTACAATTATCAGTTTCCAAAATCAGTATCCTTGTCTCTTCTCTTGTGAGCGATTCAAAAATACGTAGCGATGTAATTCGAAGTCTAAATTGGCAACATCCAAAAAATGCTAAGTTGTTTTTAACATTTATTGATATTGTGTATACTTTTTTATATTTTTAATATTTTTTAACAGCGGAAATATTTATAAACATTATTGAATTTGCTAAAACTTCGATAAGTATAGATAATGCTACTTTTGTATGAAACTTCTCCAGAGTCTAAATCAATCGTAAATGTAGTTTTTGAAATTTAGACCAAATTAAATTAATTTTAACTGCACTGATATCCTTCAACTTTTCCATAATGTTCTTATGAACGAACAAAAAGAGAGATACACTTTCCGGGAAGAATCAATTTATTTCTTACAGTTAATTTGTAACCTTCCAAATCCATTACTTAAAATAAAGGATATTTATTAGAACTATGAGCAAGTTTTTAATCTTGACGGTTTTACAGTTAATCGCCACATTACTGCGTGCAGATCATCGCTAAATGTGAAACATATTTATAATTATTTGACACCGAAAACAATTGAGAAGTAATCGAATGCCTATAATTGGACTATAACAACTCAGTTCTCTATTTAATAATACAATTGTCATAACGCAATAAATGTTGTACTTCTTCCTATATCCCCCGAGAACCAAGAACTCATGCAGTATTATATCTGCATCAAGGTGCATACTTCTATGATGTTATGGTCGTCCTTCCATAACATATATAAATATATTTAATGTCATATTTATCATATTGGTGACATTTATTTATTGAAAGGACTAACCACATTTTTTCAGTAAGAAAGGAAGGCGATGTTGGTGATATAAACATATATTTGTTTTTTACGAAAAAACTATTTTCATTTAATGGATATAGAAAAATGCATTATGACGAATATAATTATTTTACATATAAATTTCATTTGTCCTTTATTTTTAAAATTACGATAAGCTGACACACCCAAATAGATCTTTTCTCTATTGATCCTTTTGTCTATAATTACTTTCCCATGAAGTGGACTTTTTACATTCATATACACCCCTAATTTTATAAATCCCCTGATGTTGAGTACGACGAGCATCCCCGCAAATGTTTGATTTTGCACTTGATTTGCTCAAAGTCTCGTTATAATTGCGAATGTCGGAAACATAGAACCACAATATTAAACACTTAATTTTTTTTTCAATTTCAAAGCATCTTTAAGCACAAAACTTAGAGATCGATTGTATTCAAGTTAGTGAAATTTTAGTACATATGCTAATTAAGAGAGTCTAATGAAATTTAGGAGCTGTATAAATAATAGTCGATATGAACATTTCAGTAGTGCGATATAATTTGTATTATATCTTTATAAATTTATTTTTGATGTTTATCAATATTATTGTCAATTTTTAAACGTTAGCACTTATCGTTTCGATTTAAAAATATAAGTTAATGGACAAATTAATTTTGTGACTATTATATATACAAAATAAAATAAATTATTAACATAATTTATAGGTTTACCTCAATAATTTATATAATTTTATTTTTAATGCTATGAGAACATTTTTGATTTTGTTCTATCTTTGTTAACAATAGTATGTTCATTATAGAAGTTGAGTATAAAAATTAAGGTGATAAAATGGTCGATTATGAGATTATTTTAGGTTTTTAAAAACTATCTGAAAAAGATTCACTAATTAATAAATTGTATGATGATGATATATTTAAAAATACGTTTAATTGTCCTTTATATCTTTGTAGTTTTTTTTTATTCCAACAAAAAAAAAAGTCGAAGTGATGGATTAATTTTTATTTTCTTTTTAATTTCTACGCGGCATTTTGTGCGACCGATTTTTAAAAAACACCCCTCGGTCCGCGACAGGTCCTGCGACCACCGTTGCAAAAGGCAGTAAGCCTTGTGTTTATTGTAACACACCGTAAAACGATGCTAATATTCAGAAATATAAATGAATTAATTATAATATCGTTTCAATTTTATATTTTGATATACTTTTGCTTATAGCAAAATCAGAAATTGCTACTTGGCATTCGCCTTAGTGGAGTTATTTGAAAAATTGAACGGATGTTGGACCAAGTGCGGTATTATTTAAATGCTTTCATATTATGGTCAACGTCGCAGTTTCTATCCTGTGATGAAAGTTATTGAGGTGCAGACTTAAACATAATCGATTAGGGAAAATAGTTCCGTTTTCCTGAGGATGCATGCGTGTTTGTATTGAAAGGTTTTAGTGAAAGAATATATATTTCTACTTTGTTCTCCTGTCATAATTTTTTCGCGCCTGAAATTTAGGAAGTAAGTTTAGTTAACTTATAAAATAAGGATGTAAATTGTCTTCATTATGTCTACATTCATAGTTTTTTGAATCATGAATCTGTAGTTCATTGCTTTAGATTATTTAAAGTTTCCTTAAAATGTCAAACATATAATATGTTAGAATATTTAATTGAATAATTACATTCAACCCTTTTCTCTAGCTATTTTTATTTCCTACCTATGTTATACATACCATATTCGTTAAAAAATGTTTTAAATACTTAAATTCCCCTGAAGACCACAAGCTTACAAGTGAAAAAACTCCAAGTTGAAGATGGAAACTTCTTCACGTAACATTTAAAAAATCGAAATAGTAGCACGCATTATTAATCACAGCGCTATGATGTTGGCTGTATGATCATTAAGTATGCATAATAAGTAGTAAATGACAGTTTAACCAAAATATAAAACGATTTGAAGGATCAACACTATATATGTATTGTATTTCTAATAATATTTGAAGCCCTTTTCCATTTGCAAAATATTTGAGAAAATCGCTTAAAGTAATATTATAATTACGATAAGGTTATGATAGATGAAATAGTCAAGACTTCTGATGCGTTTTCGTATAAGTAGCAAGTTAAAAATAAACCAAATTTTGAAACGATTGTTTTAAAGTTATGTTTAATTTGACCAAGCGATGTAATAAATTATGCGTATGTTTATAAATTTGTAAGACTGTAATGAAAAGTGAAATATTGTGAAACAATATTATATAGGTAGTGTGGAAAACGAGCTAGGGGTAGTTCACCGCCACCATCAGTCGTTCAGTGGGTTACTAGACAGGAGATTGCGGATAAATTAAGACTCAATGTACTTGCAGGCTGTAGCTTGGTTCAGCTTTTATTTGTTATGCTCTCAATCTCAAGGAAGTATATGTCAATATTTTATATTAATAATATCTAGACAATTTTGCGTAAATGTGATTGTTGGTAACAGTTCGTTAAATTGACACTTCAGAATAATAATATGTACTTCCTGTTAACAGTAGTCTTGTTTTTATTACATTATTACCTTAAAGTTTCTCTTTGTCCTTTGGTGTGAAAAGGATCTAAACTTTAGAAACAGTGAGGTTGTGCTCGACGGATGAAAGGGCATATGGGCAACTAGAAGGACATGATGAAATTTTGAAAGCTTCTTACATATGAGTACATATATATGTTAGTTTGTTTGTGTAAGTATGCTTGTTTACAAACGAGCATGGGCATGTACATGTGCCAAATGCACATGTATGCGTGTGATTGCGTACACATTTTATGTATGTATGTCATACGCACTAGTAATCACGCGTGCGTGCAGATGTATGTATGTGTATATCACACGCAAGTGTACTCACGCGTGTGTGTTCATGTGTAAATATATACCTTGAAAATAGGACGGGTGGCTTTATAACATATAAGGTTAAGCCAGAGGAGCCATAAGACCAATTATTAGTGAAAACAAATTAACACCATAAATTATTTATTCTGAAGATGTAGAAGAAATTTAGTATTATAATATATTGTTAAATTTGTTTAACGTTCCCTTCTTTTACTCGTTTTTTAATATATCATACGATCACACTCTGATAATAAAAATCAAGTCTAAACTAAATGATATTTTGTTTCGTAACCAAGTAGTAAGATCTATGAGGAATTCTGTTCTGTACAAAATTATCATTGATAGCAAGCGCCGCTTGCAGAGGGAAATTTCGTAAATGTTCATTACTTAAACTATTTATATGGTAAAAGAAAATACGTATTATAATAAAAAATGGAAAATCCACTTTTTAATTGGCACTAATATTAGGGAAAAAAATTCCCAAAATAATTCCTTCATTTTAGCGAAATAATACGGAGATTTCTAATAACACCTAAAAAGACATTAAACTCTTTTAATAGAAAGTTAATTATTTTTTTTAATAAATATGAATTATCTATGTACCTAGTTTAAATTGTGTACACACCAATGATGACAAGAAAAAATAAATATTAGTTAATTAATTAGCGACATTTGCGTTAATAAATGCACTAACTTATAGAATGAAAAGCATCGTTTATTAAAAAATATATTTTTAAAAATTCAATTATATTATATGGAGATGCCGCAATTGAAATATAATTTAGGGCGTTTTTCTTTTTTCCAGTAAGTTATGGGAAAATACTTGGAAAAGAAAAGTAATTTATCAATTTAAAAGTTCTTTTTAAGAAAACTTCGGGGGTGTATTTTTCTTGTAAGATGAATTTTGGTAAATTTTAATAAAGTTGGAACATCTGTTGTCCTTTAAGTATTTGGCTAATTTTTTCTGAACGCACCTTTTTTGAACACTCTCTTTGTGAAGTTACAATATGATCAAATAAGATATATATATATATATATATATATATATATATATATATATATATATATATATACACATATATATGTATATATATATATACATATATATATATATATATATGTACATACACAAACACATACATGTTTATATAAATTTGAATAGGTATTTGGGGGCCGTGATCAAAGAAGACGTGATGAAATCATCTCAATATTCAAAAGTTGAATTCTCAGCAACACACAGTGTTGCTGATATAGATTAAAATTATTAGTCATGTCTAAAAACAAGTTCCCATTTAGCGGAGTGAGATAAAAATAATAATAACTAGTATCAATAAACCAAACAAAAAGAGTCTAAACTTACAGAAAAATTAATTTTTTTTAAAGATTTGTATAGTTCGTTAAACTTATTTTCAATTATATTGTATATTTTTATCGTATTTATTTTCCAACTTAATACCAATTAAACCAGAAACTGAATTTTTAACACGCTTGAAAATTAATATACCATTAGCTAAACTTGCATTCTCGCAAAATTAATTTGTAATGAAATGAACAGTTGGCTAACATAAATTTAAAGTTGTCCGTCGTAGTTACAGGTTTGCTTGTATGAAAAACAATTTGATACAAATCAATAAAAGAATTGAACCAAAAAGTTGTTAACGCTAAAATTAATTTATATACTATTATTCTGTAAAGAAATAGTGATATAATTAGGATATCATGTATCGAGAGCAAAAAAATGGTAAATTTTCCTTTCCTGACTTACTTTCCATCCATTTTCTTTTAGTCCTATCTTCTATATTTGCGTCCTGCCTTTCCCCTTCCTGCCGCCTAATATTAATCGTAACTAAAACCTAAACAAGCCAGGATTGCTACGTTGCTTGCTGTTTGTTTTACTCTTTGTTACGATCTCACTTTTCAATATTAAATTTGTTAGTACTTTCACCTAGAAAAGCAGTAACACGAAAGTTTTTTTACACACTGTTAGTGTCCATACCGACATCAAATAATTTTCTTTTGAAATCTGAAGAATATGATTTCTTAAATAAATAGGTCGATTTCGGAATATAATCGAATACTTATTAATACAAGAAACACGTGGCATAAATCTTTATGTCTACTGACAAAATTATATCATCAGAAATATATATATATATATATATATATATATATATATATATATATATATATATATATATATGCCTATTATAGTGATACAAATTATATATGAACCCAAATTTTATTCGTCACATTATAACGACTCTCTTGAAATAACTTGTGAGTCAGATTTTATTCAAGGAATTATAAAAATATATCCGGTTCTACACGATTTAATATTCATATTTATATATGATTACTTATCTGTAACAGCGTATGCCTGCACAATTTTTCTAAATATAATTATATCGAGTATATATTCCCATATTAGCGCAAGAAAATGTTTTTATGGATCTTCGAATAGCCCGTTAATAATATGCGTGACAAGTGATTTGATGGCGATAACCGAGTCATATTTTCCTGTCAAAAACAATCACGTTACCCAAGTTATTGTGAATTGAGTCTGTGCGTGTGTCTACTATGTGTATATGCGTCTATCATTGAACACATAGCGTCTATATACATAAATGTAGATGCTATGTGTTTAATGATGCAATAATTTTGTGTTATATTTTTTTATTTCTGATTAATTATATGTGTCAAAACGTGCATGACGTGTGTGAAAGTGTGCGTATAAGACTGTATGTAGCCTCGTGCTTGCCTGCATGCGTGCTTTCGTGCTCGCCTGCGTGTGTGCTTGCGTATGTACTTGAGGACCTGTACAGACGTGCGAGTTTGTACGTGTGTATGCGTGCTTATGTGAGTTAATGTACGTGCACGAGTATGTGTCACAACGGAGTGAATATTTTGGACTTGTTGTCCGTTAGTTAAGAAAGAATAATAAAAGGTATTTATGGGAAAACTTAGTGGCAAACTAAAAGTAATTAGTCATCAAAGAAGTGAATGAGTAAAGTTGAGGACTTTCTATAAAATTATAATAAAGAGTTCATTAAAATTGAAAAAGCATGTATGAAATTACATACAAAAATTAATGGAGTTTAATAAGTATTTAAGATTAGGAAACATTGTCTAAAACATATATTAGGGCACAGAAATATGATAATAGATTTTTCAGTTTCTATGCGTTCAAAAAATAGCCTGAGAATTCTTGTCTTAAAATCCGAAAACAAAGCTTATTTAAGGTTATATTTCGAGCCTAGATAATTTTTAGTTCTCAATAGATACTGAACAACTATTTCTTATACTTTCGATATAACTGAACAACTGTTTCTGATATTTTCAATCTTTCTCCATTAAAAATAGTTTCATCCTTCTTTTACTACGCTCAAAATAAGCTGTCATGCATAATATGCTACTTGACTTCTTCTAAACTTATTTTTAATCAAATTTCACGAAACTATAATAATTAAAAACCATCTATTAAAAAATTATGAAAATTCATCAAAAACAGGTTATTTATGACTTTCTAGTTTTAATGATCAGGACATAATGAGGATACCTCTCTGTTTCATTCACTCTCATAGGAAACAATAAGCAGAGTTATGAAAAGCAATACAAATCAGGATTGCCGTCCTTTTCTTAACGTTATACATAAACGTTCATAACTTGGTCAATTTTTAGATTTGTCAATATAAATTTCACTCCAGGTCAGCTTATAACTTAAAAATAAAATTTAAATGGTTTATGAAATATAAAAAAATAGTCAAATTCCCCAATATCAATGTAAATAGGTTATTTGCTACTGTTAACGATTTACAAAAAAAAAACGGATTAAATAATATTGCAGGGACAAAAAGACATCTTGTGTGTAATTTTATATATTTTTACAAGCCAAATTAGATAAAATAAAAGTAAAAATAAAATTTTCATATAAATTGTTTCCTTCGATATAAATGAAACAATTGATGTGTTTTAGGTCAAAGAAAAAAGTAAATTTATCACAACGTACAAAAAACTATGCATTCCATCGGAAAATAGGCTATTACTTGTGTCGTTTATTGGTGATACAAGTAATAGCCTATTTTCCGATTAAATGCATAGTTTTTTATACGTTGTGATAAATTTACACTTTATAAAAAAAAATCAAGACTGAAAGTAAGAAGAGAGTGTGATTAAATTCCGTTAAACAATCAATAATTTTAACTAAAATAAAGATGCTTGCAAACTAATTTCAAAAATGTTCCTGCAAAATATTTCCTAGTAAAAGGATTTTCCTAGTTGATTCTTAAAGAGGTTCTCCTCTTTTTACATTTCCTCTGTATTTTTATCGGAAGCTAGACGAAGTCGAGGACAATTCTCGGTCACTAAATGCATTACTGGAGGAAATATTCAGCAAACTTCATTAAACTTTGCAAAACGGAAGGTAGAAAAAGAAGCAGTAGCTGGCTTGAATCTATCTAATTGTGAAAAGTACCGCCAAGCAAACGTTTCATAACTATAAAATAAAGCTAAGCAATCTTGTAGAATTCCGTATTTTATAGAATAACAGTGTATTTGTGTTGAATATATTTGGCGTTAATTTTGTAAAAAAATATTATTCATAATTAAATGAAACTACGTGATGTAGTATTATTTCTACTTTCTTTAATTTCTTTAGAAATGAAAGAACGTGGAAATAATACTACATCACGTAGTTTCATTTAATTAGGAAGTGTATTTATGGTAAACTTCGCTATTGCTCTATGACGGTCCTTACCTTTGGAATAAAATATGAGCCGTCATGAGACACCTTACAGATACGGAATATTTAAATTTTATCGCTGTAACTCATATTTTAAATTATTTAATGTTTTAACCTTCTAAAATAAATTAATGTAATGCACCGGCGAGTAAAGTTTTAAGTGTTAATAAATAAGAAACAATGCTGATAAAATAACACACGCCTAAAATAACATGTATGTAGTGTAGTAGAAAGGGAAGCTTTAAATTCCAAATAGCCGACAAAATATGAAACTGGCCGAATGACACGTCGTGACGTACGATCAGAACATTTTAACTACCATCCAAACGCGCCATTTAATGTTTCACATCAAAAATTTTGGAAAATTTAAATGCATCTACAATTACCTAGATGTTTTTTCTACCAAAAACTATTCCCTCTAAAATATACGCTATTGCCTTATGTATGCAAATGTATTATTTCCATTAATCACGTAAAATATGAGAAGTGTTTGTTTAAAAAAAAAAATTGATCAATTATTAAATAATTTTATATTACTGCTATATTTGTGGTATATATATATATATATATATATATATATATATATATATATATATATATATATAACTTCATGACCCCAAGGTTATTTCTTCTGAGCCTCATTATTTCAAGAGGATTATACGGGAAGCGATTGAAAAAACATCCAAATTTCAACCGTGAAGACGGATTCAAACTCTCGGCGGCTTGGAATCCAGTGATTGCAACTAGGTGTTCGCGATGTGTACATAAATCCAAGTGTCATGACACCGTCAGTGTAGTGTGTAGGTCTAGTGTGAACGCGCCTTAGATTTCTACAATCAACCAAGTGGGGGTAGTTTTGAAAAACACTCCCGCGTCGCAGCGGTGACTCCTATATATCTTCAGTCTTCCCGTGACCACAGGCTGTGCAACCAGCCTGAAACGTCGGGTCATAGTGAGTACTTAGTTTATGATATCTAGGTTTACTCATTAAATAGCTAATTACCGCGAAAAAACCCGATTCAAATCAAATAAACTATATATATATATATATATATATATATATATATATATATATATATATGTATATGACATGACAGCAAATAACACTGAAATATCCATAACAAGTGTTATAGTTAGGTATTAATTTCTGAATCGGTTATTTTGCCATAACATGTTACCAATCGATTTTATACTATCTCTTAATTCTCTATACGAAGAACTTCATGTATAATGACATATCTATGTAAAATATTTCAATTAGTTCTATCTAAAAATTATGAGAAAAAACAGATCGAATGAGAGTCTAACTCAAGCAACGAAGGCCCCATTAAAAAATTTGAAATAAAGTCACATTATATATAATAAGTGATCAATAATATAAATTTTATAGCGCCATAAATATATAAAAATATATAATATAATTAAGTTTATTAATCATGAATAATGTGAATTTTCTAGCGCAATAAAGCAATTATAAAAAACAAGAAATATTAGATCTGCTATCATTGTCATAATTTTTCTATGACAGTTGCGTTGGTACACAAAACTTGTTTTCCTAATTTAGTTTTTAGTTTTACATATTTAAGGGGGTATGGGATATTTCAGACAGTATATTTGAAGATCTGCTACCTGAAATGTTTTCTAGAACCTTTATAAATAATTTTTAAAATGATAACCCACATTATACATGAAATAAACAAAAATGATTGTGTTCCCCTTGAAGTATTTAATTTGTTTCTTCTAAAATTTTCCTATAAATATTTTTACATGTTGGCTATTTAAATTCATGCGGGTTGTGAAAAAAAAACGGTTGTTTTCGACGAACAGACGTGAATGATCTTATGAGAATTCCATATTTCCTTTTGAGTTACGGAATCCCAAAAACTGTATGTGTTAATTTCGACGGCTGATTTTGATATTGCACTTTATATAATTCAAATCAACCAACCTGATGTTAATTACAAATTAACACAGGTCGTTTTACTACTGTGCATCCCGTCGTCATAATAAAGGGATCGCCTTCATCAGACGAATGAGTTTTCATCATATATTTAACTTTCAGAAAAATTGTAATAAGTAAAATTATGGTTTCTCCTTCTAAGTTAAAGCCTAATTTAAATTACATTACCATGCATTACATCCTTGCATAATATACATTTTTGGATCTGTGCGAGTACGAAGGCAGTCATTATTTCATATTCCGTATACACATAGCAACATTGCTTTCTGAACCCACTTTATACATATACTTACATATTATATTATTTTTTATGCCGAACAGCGATGCGCGAGTACGAAGGCAGCCGCTATTCCATATTCCGCATACACATGCCAACATTGGTTTGTGAATCCACTATTTCACATTCTACATAAATTTTTCAATATTTGCTTGCGATTGTTCGTATGATTATTTTGCTAAACTTTGTATTAAAATCATATTTCGACTCGCATTTGTATGATTACGATCGACTTATAATTTCAACGATTTATTATTGTTTGTATTTATTGTATTTTAACTATTGTTTTCATATATTTGACTTACGTGTAAATTTTTTAAAGTCTGTCTTTAATTTGACCGAAGTATTGGCATTAAACCACAAGTTGAAGGAAAATTTTGCTAAGAAAATAAAAATATGTAAAGAGAAGGGTCTTTATTGTTCAGCCTGATTTATTAAAATACACTTAAAATTTTTGTTCTTTGGGAAAATTTATAATATTATTTAAAAATATACAATATTTACCTTTTGATTGTAATTTTATTTACAATAAAAAGGTATCTCCTATACCTTTTTATCGCAATTAATTTTTCCAAATTCATTAGCTATACTGGACGAACGTCTGCTACTACAATTTATATATTTATTATGGTTAAAGGCAAATTGGTCATTAAATTTACTCCATTCCATGTCACTCAATCCATATATTAAATATTTGGAATAAAAGAAAAATAGCTGTGAAATCATACAAGATTTATTTGAAAATAAAATAACATTTACAGTTTTTTTTCACTATCCTTAAGCCAAATACCTTGTGTACGTATTTGTCAAGAGGCACCAGTATTCTGTCTTCTTTGCACTTTAAGTTCCTTGGGGAATCACGCTGGAAAACAATCAAATGTTTTCTATTGTAAATTGAAACTAACTGATTGCATCTATTTCACCCCAAATTGTTATAAAATAAATAATGTGTACCAAACAAGATATGTATAGACGACGTCGTCTTTGAATATCTTATAATTTTCCAAAAATGTTTTACATCTCTGTCGGCTTTTCCACCCCTAAATTACACTATTATTAAAATAATGATGAAATATTTACATTTTTAACATTATTTAGCATAACACTTAATTTAGATAACAGTAATTGCAGTAAACCGTTTAATAACATGATAGGAAAAATGTAACAAGTTTTGGGAATCGTTGTCGACTTTCCGAACGTATGTTTAAGTCAACCATATTTTAAAGAGCAAACTGGTTGTTAACAAATATTTTCTTGTATAATGAAATTTTGAGTTGCAGGTTTATAATATCAAACTTGTTTTACCCCGTATTTTAAATATTCAACGCTATTTTCCATTAATTTCCTCTAAACATTTAGATTCGATAGTATATACGTAGTATAAACATTAGATTTAGAAATAGATAATTTGTGAAAAAAGCAAAAAATTAATGGAAAATGAATTCTCAGACATTTCACTACCCAGAGAGTACTACTAATAAAATATAACTAGTTAATTACGAGTCGACCTAATATTACGAGGGTTCCGTACGTATTTACATATGTATAAGTGCACATTGTATTTCCATTGAATGATGCACATAACATTTTTAGCAAGTAAATATTTACCGAATATACCCTTCATAAACGTCAAAATATAGCGAATTTCTCCAAAACACTGTAACTAAGAAGCAGTGTTTAATTTTTTGGTTAAATCTAGATATATCTTTAAAAACGCTTTTTATTAATTTTGACTATGACAGTTTTTACAGGCTAATGTTTTTCTGGTGTAGAAACTTAAAAATAAAATACTTATCACCTCATCGGTTAATGTTTGCTGTTCTCAATTTCTTTAGTAAGTTTATTCAAGGTACGAATGTTACCAACTGAGTGAGTAACTAATGAAGTAAAATTTAATTTACGTCAAGAAAATGGTGTTTCACTTCTAGCCGGAATACTTCACAGAATCTCGAAAGCACCTCATTGTATCAATGATATTTTTGTCAATCCAGTAAGTAAGTCGAACCAGTTATTATGAAATATTATTCGCAACTTGATGCACTTAGTTTAAAATTTGATGCGTAAAATTTGGTTGAGAATTATTGTCGAAGGGTAGTAGTTACAGAAAACATAAGAAATTGATTGACATTTAGTCATATTTAGTAATACCTTTTTATTTTAAACAATTAAAAACACTAACCGTTAAGATAAAAATAACAAAAAGTGTTACTAGTATTAAATTTTAACATATATGTGATAAATTCCCGATATATGGCTCAATGTATTAGTCTTCTAGTAAGGAATCATGGATGAGAATAACCAGGGGAGAAAAACCTTTTGTTAATATTTTGAAAATGGATTTGTGTTAAGTTGTGTTAAGTAAGATTTGTGTCCGTCGCGGGATTTTTTTTAAAAAGCATAAAATCAAATGCAAATTGTAAAAAATAAAAAAAACTTTTTCTTATCAATATTGTCGAGATTAATATTTTTCCCAAGTCCAGTCCTACGATGTCTAATAAAATCAATTTTTGTAATTGGCGAATAAACTATAGTTCCATCTACCTTGTCAACTTATATTCAACGAGGAACCCCATTCAATTTTCAATTCAAAAATCTCATTGGGATATATTGAATTATGGATATCTAATAACTATTATGTACGTATTTCAAAACAACCACCTATTTTATATAACTTTTATGGATTAACGAAATATACCTTACTATGAATTACGTGGATCCCATATCAAAGAAAATAAAAGCTTCCAATAGTCTTCTTCAGCCTAAATTAGATTTAGTTACCAATTTACAAAAAAAATAGTTTTCCCATTTAACCTGCATAATCTATAACTCATTGTTTCCAAGAAAGGCTTTCAAGACGGCACTTGATGGATTTCATTTTCAAAAATAACTTCAACATTTCCAAGTATTTATCCTTATTACAATATGTTTTTGTAAATTGAACATACCCTAATTTTTCCAAAATTCTTTGTAATCGAGCATTATATAATGATATTCAAGCCCGTCAAACTGAGGTCGTTGGTTTTCTAAAATTCACATAGTCATTCGAACATTTACTTCAATTTCTATACTTTATTAAGTGTTCGCGTGGTTCCCAAATGAATAAAGTCCCTAAAATTAAACTAGGTCAAGTATAATCCAATATATTATTTGAGCGCATAAAACTGGAGATCAACCACACATATTCATTAACATTTATACATTTTGTGAACCATATACCATTCTGTTGAGAATAGATAACACCCAATTTTAAATTTAATTATTAAATTGAAAATAAATTTCCTGTTGACAGCAGAGAAGTGAGATGTTTTATTTTTTTTTATTTTATTAGGTTAGAGTAATTAGTAATTTCTATTTATAAGTAATCAATGCATCAAGTTTCGGTTTCTTGCTTGTAAATCGGTATGATTAAATTGTCTTATAATTATTTAGGAAAATACCTGAAAAAATTTAAATTTTCATCTATCTTAAGTTAGCTGATATTATTTTCCAAAGAATAAAGCTATTGGAGAAAGGGCAAGATTATTTGTAAGATGATTTAATGAATGTTTATTGGACTACGGTCTTCCTCTATTTTAAACCTTTTTAGTTCTTTACTATATATTTTTTCTAATATTTACTGTAATATTGAAACGTCGTGAAACCAATATAATTAGTGAAAACAACTAGATACCGGAACCACTCACTGTTTACAAAGCACCAATGGTTCAAGAGATGAATTAATAGTGAGAACTTCCTAAAATAAATAGTCTTTGCCGAAAAACTGAATAGAACATGAATCGCAACAAGATGAATGTGAGATAAGAAATTTGTCTGTTAGCCATGTTTATAAATTGTTTAAACAATGAATTCGTGGCTTTATATTTTTTTCAAACATAGCAGTGGGTCGGGTATTTGCGTAGTATGATAATGTTTGAGAAGCTAAAATATCATGGCATACTTCCAATCCTACTATATATATATATATATATATATATATATATATATACACATATAAGGAAATAAGTGATAGCCACTTTTGATATTTCGAAACCATTTATTTTCACAAATATCCTCAGCAACACACTTAAATCATTCGAAAAAATGCAATAGTACATAATTCAGAAAACATGATAAATAATGTTGTGATTAACTTAAACAGGTCACACAATAATTTTTTTTCATTTAACATTCAAAATGTATTTTGAAATACGAGTGTATTTTAAAATACGCTCAGAGCTATCTCACTTGACGAAGTTTCGTCACAAGCGAGGGCAACTAAACAAATTGAATTCGCTATTTGAAGGTACATAAAAATGCAATTTAATTATCTGAAACAAAATTGCACTTTTGTAGAACAGAAGTAGGTAAAGTTAAATATGATTACAATAGCCATTAGAGACTTAATAGAAGTTATTCGATTATTTTATCAAAACGATCTTTTCCAAAATTTTGGAAGATATGTACCGGATAATATATACTTAGAACGATGAAAAATAAAACTCGTAAGCTCTATAGTTGAGATGTTACAAAATGCAGCTTGATTAAATATTATTCTGATTAAACGTAAATGTATATTTGTTCGTATATTTATTACGTTCAGATTTTCAAATTTTATTATATTTAATTAATATTGTTTTAGATGGTACACTTTATTTTATTCTAAAATTAGGTCTCAATTTTGTTAATTTGTTTTCTTGATTTTCCATTCATTTGCTCCCCATTTTATACGAATATAATACAAATCCATGTAAAATATTACCCACGTTTTCTTTGCTATTTAAAAAATCTACACATTGTTAAAAAAACAGTAAATTCAAATAAATATAACTATGAACTACTACATTGATAACTGCAAACCTTGAACGACCTTGTTTAAGTAAACTTTAAAAACCGGTACGAAAAGTATTTTGTTTATTTTGAATAATTCGAGGAAAAAATGGGACTACGCATACGAACACAACATATTTTATTACATTAGTGTGGTGACATTTAAATATTTATTAAACATATTTAATAAATACTGGTTTATGTACCACACATCTTGACTATTACCGTTGTTGTGGGTTTTAATAATTTTCTATGTGAATTAATAATTTGGTATTTGTTTAGGTTGGCAGTTTGTTAAAATGCCAGGTACTCTGATATAAAGAGTAATTTCAACTTTTTTGTCTGTTTCGAATCAGTAATCGTTACACTAAACCTTTAAATTTTAAATGTGATTCTTAATTAATCTAATTCATTAAAAATATTAAGATATATAGATGCAAGCTTCAGTTAGTACGCGATTTGGAAAAATATATAAAATACAAATCAATACGAGTACAAAAAGGAACTCACTGTAAGGTCAATAAAAATATTAATTATTTGCCAATAATTTCGTAAAACTTAACTCTTTTCTTATGTGTAATTTTCTTACCTTTACTCTTACGAATACCTTGAAATGAAAAAAAGCATAATTTTATGTAATTTTTGAAGGTACAAATTTTTAAAACCAATCTATTGACTGTTTCATTTTTCATTCCGCGTTAAGAAATATTGATACACAAGTAAAATTACATCCACAAATTCACAAATATTACATAATAAATCAAAAGTTAAACTTTACAAAAAATAATATTAGATATTTTGAAATCGAGAGAAGATCTTGATTACGCACTAAATATTTGACCTTAATCTGTACGTAGGTTTGTATGTATGTTTTAACAACCCATTTAAGATTTTCTTTAACAAAATCGTCATTATTTCGTTTTCCTTTCTTGTAGTATTAAAATCTTTGTTTTTATCTTCTTGGGAATCAAGGATGCGCTAAATTTGTACCCAAAATTTATTAATATAAAATGTACATTCGTATAAGACAACATTCAGTTATCCTTTGAAAAACAATCTGCACTAAATTCTGCAAACAGCGGTTATACTGATATTTTGAGGGTATCCTCAAGAAATCAATATAACCGCTTTGTCGTGCGGACTATAATATTACCCACCAGCGATATTACAAACTACCTGCGATTATCCCGAATACCTTCCTAAATATTGTGACACCGGAGGTTAGGAAATAAGAAAAGGAGTAGGAAATTGGACAGACGAAGGTCGACTCATATGTATGGCCGATTGAAAGTGAGCAAAAATAAGTTCCGCTGTTATATATAAATAATGGTTGTTGTAATTTTGAGAAAAATTGTTGGACGTATGTTTGGATAATTGTGATTTCCTTTTCTTTTCCTCCATCTCCACTTATATTGCTGTTCGACGCGTGACTTAAGACCCAAGATAATTATAAGTATTATATATGTTTTATTCTTCGTATTTGTATTTAAATATTATTTCAATTTATTTGTCCGTTCTGCAATAATTTTTTAATAATTTGTCCAATGCATTGGCCTTTGTATTAAGTAATGATTTCACTGCAAAAAAAATTCGAAAATTAAAAAAAGTATAACTACACGAGAAAAGTTACAAAAAATTTAATAAAAAAGCAACTATAAATGTTTAAACAACTTCATTTTTCTTACCAACTTGCTCATTTAAAGTCCCAAAAATCCCAAAAGTGCTTAACAATTATTAATATCAAAATCAACACAGTTCGTCAGTTTTTGTAATTAATACTCCTTTTTTAATTTTTTATGTCCTTAATATTTTCTTTTTCTTTCATTTCATTTTCACAATTTTATTTTCAATTTTTTTATATTTACAACTATAAAACATTGCAGCAAATATTTTAATATTATGGGATACTCAGTCAGTTGAATAAAAATTCGGTATATTTTTACTTGTTTTGTAAATTTTCCACTGTTAGTTTTAAGAATATTTTTATTATAGTGCAAGTCTATAAAAGCAAGGTAAAGCAAAAAAATGGGCCCAAGAGTTTCTTCGCATATAATAAGCATAGCAATGTCGGGACTAGACTATTCTTGATTACATTGTAACTTCATCGTAATTCATCCTGAAAATCAGTAGTTTCGTCATTTTTCCAACATTCGACTAAATTGAAGTGAAGGAATTCTTATAAATATAACTTTACGAAAATCAGAGATACGTAGAATTTGATCGTTGTAACAGTACCAATAAGACTTCTCTCTATGCATTTCCAATAAATATTGTATTGTTCTTGACAGGAATGAAGTCATTTGATCTTCGTATGAAGTTATATTCTTATACTAAAGAAAACATTTACAAATTTCAATATATTTGCGTACCAGAAAATGTATAGGTGTTATTCTTATTTATTTCCTTAAGATTTTAGAATGGATATAATTCTCTCAAACTCTAACGAAAATAGTTTTTAAATATGTTTTTTTTTCAATCAATAATCTATATGCTGATAACCCTTGCTTCTAGAATTTAGTAGTGCTTTATGCTTCTGGCTGTTTTATGAGAGGACGGTCATAGATTATATTATCTGCTCTGTGCATGAATAGAAGTAATTATGGAAAAATATAGAATTACTTCTTTTCCCTACATATTATTTTTTAAAATCATTTTATTAATTCAAATAGAGAAAAAATCTCTTAAATTGAAAATCGCCTAGGGCACTGAATGTGTGTTGAGCACACATTTGATTACCTTTCTTGAGTACATATTTTGGTCCATTAAAATTATCATGCAAATATTTTTGAGATTTAATTTGTAACGAACAAACACGTGAGTGCACTTAAAAGAGTCCCATTTTCCTTCTTGAGGTACGAAAAACTAAAGGGTGATAATTTCTAAATATCTTTTACGTATTGAAAAAAGATGCAATAAATATAAGGCTAAAGACAATCACCGGATAACCAATTTACTTTGCCTTAATTAAATTACTTATTTGCTACTACATTTATTTCACAATTCATTAATTGGAAAAATATTTTTCTATAATATCACATCTCCATAATTCTTTGGCTTAATAAAATTACACTGCGCTATAAGTTGAATTGGTTGCATGGTTTATAATACAATAAAAATAAAAAAGTTTATTGAAAAACACATGACGATTCATTCAATCCATTTTGAACTCAGTCTTTCTTCAATTCTTTTACTAGTTCTCAAAGTAGTATTTAAAGTAACAGGACAAGTTTCCAAATTATCTCAAAAAAGTAGCCACAATAGCAACTTCTCAATTTTTCTCTTTAAATTTACTCCTAAATACATTCACAATGTGGCTTCAAACATATCAAATAGGAGATCCGCTTTATCTTGCCGAATCTCAAATCTTCCGCCGGTAGAAACATATTCAACCGATGCGATCAATCCGGGCACCCCCAAATATATAGCAATAAGGTTGGTTAATGAAGGTGGTATTTATTTATAGAGAAAATAATTAGTAGGAAATATTGATTTTGAACTCAGTCTTTCTTCAATCCTTTTAATAGTTTTCAAAGTAGTATTTAAAGTAACAGGACAAGTTTCCAAATTATCTCAAAAAAGTAGCCACAATAGCAACTTCTCAATTTTTCTCTTTAAATTTACTCCTAAACACATTCACAATGTGGCTTCAAACATATCAAATAGGAGATCCGCTTTATCTTGCCGAATCTCAAATCTTCCGCCGGTAGAAACATATTCAACCGATGCGATCAATCCGGGCACCCCCAAATATATAGCAATAAGGTTGGTTAATGAAGGTGGTATTTATTTATAGAGAAAATAATTAGTAGGAAATATTGATTTTGAACTCAGTCTTTCTTCAATCCTTTTAATAGTTTTCAAAGTAGTATTTAAAGTAACAGGACAAGTTTCCAAATTATCTCAAAAAAGTAGCCACAATAGCAACTTCTCAATTTTTCTCTTTAAATTTACTCCTAAACACATTCACAATGTGGCTTCAAATATAATCAAATAGGAGATCCGCTTTATCTTGCCGAATCTCAAATCTTCCGTTGGTAGAAACATATTCAACCGATGCGATCAATCCGGGCACCCCCAAATATATAGCAATAAGCTTGGTTAATGAAGGTGGTATTTATTTATAGAGAAAATAATTAGTAGGAAATAAATGTCGCTGTTAGAGGTAAATTATATCTAAACTATATTGTATAATCGTGCCCCAAAATAATAAGAAGTTGGGTTTAAATTCTACATGAGTCAAACATTTTCTGGTTTCAATATTATTACTATGAAACTGTTTGGTATGCTTGTTCACAACTTTTAAATTACTATTGTGATGTTCGCCGAGATATTGATAGGTAAGGTTATTATTTCCCTTATTACTTGTCTACAAGGTCATCTACATATTATGTACATACGCGTGTTCCAAAATAACTGATTATACTCATACAGTCTCTGTGACCTTTTGGGATAAAATATTCAGGCAAAATATTGACGTGAAAAGTTTTTTAGTGTCTGTAATATTACTAATAATTCTTTGTGTTTTCATACGGGAAGAAATATTTAGGTTAAACATTTTTGTACTTTCCACGTTTCCTTATATGTATATAAATATAAAAATTGGTTTATATTAAACATTTCTTTGTTTTCAACGTTTCGTACATTTACTTACATTTAAATATAAAAGGTTTATTAAATTATGATATCTATAATTATATAACATTAAAGAAAATTTTCCACTCATTTCTATGTACGTTATTATTATCAGTTTTTACTGAATGTATTTTATTACAGTTCAATAATATATAGATTCATTCAAGAGATCAATAACGATGAATTCGTGAGCATTTCTTATAATATTAGATGTACGGAAACACCACGTGGCAATATTATTTTTCTCAAAAAGTGCTTTAAATCATGCGATAGCACACATATATTGCGTAGTACAAATTGCAAAACAATCATAATACAGGTTTTATTGTAAAAAAACATATTTTCAACTAAATTTTCTAGAGCTTATTGTGTGAACGTGTTCAATTATTATCAATTTAGGTTTTGTAGCTATCTTCCCCTAATTATATAGATAATTTTTTTCATAATAAAAAATATATACCAATGTATTTAAGTCAGAAAATTATACGCGCATTCCTTTGCACTTTTGACATTGCATCATCATAACGTAAACAACAATACTTTTGCGTATCTGTGGTTCAATATTGTTCAGCGTAGTATGTACCAAAGTCGTAGTTCAAAAAAAGATATTTGTTAACCCTTGTATTCATAAAACCGAAGCAGCTTGATACTTACATTGAAGTAAACACTGCCATCTGCTGGCAAAATGTAATATTTCCTTTAAAACACGGTGTTCTCAAGTCATTAAAATTATGTTCATACACTATGGTGGCTTATAAAATAAACGGACATCGTTTTGAATTAAATAGATATCAGTTAATAAGATAATGTTGAGCAATAATGCGGAAATGTACGCCGATCACCAATTTCCCTCGGGTCAAATCTATTTATGTTTTGTTTTGATTGTACATACAAACATAGGGAAAGACAATTATTTGATTTTTTATATCCATGTATTTAGAAATAAAGCTTTTTGTGCTTGTGTGTGTGTTTGTATTTATATATCTATCTGATATCTCCTTCTCAATAGATTTGGACGAAACCGTGAACATGATATTAAAATTGCTGATGACGGAAGTAAAGTTTTAAGAAAGTAAGTACAATCCAGATTTCAGGGCTCTTTTAGCACAACTTATTGGTCTTTTAGTAGTATAGTATGCAATATCGTTAGTATGTTTGGGGATTTATTAGGATTTGGTAATTTAAATGCCCCATATTTCATTTAATAATTGTAACATTATTTCTAAATGCCATACCACAAAACAAAATTGAGCTGACTTTTATCAGTAAAGATACTGACAACCGCGTCTACAATAGCATACTTTTATTTTTCACGATGGAACTGATATTTTAAATATAGAAGTGTGATGCAGCACAATATTTGACACCTACAGAGCAGACAAGATTGCTATTACATTATATTCTGTCACTAAAATTCCGGCAAGTCACATTTACCTAACTGCTCTGAGATTTAAAAATGAAAATCTTGTGAAATGTCCAATTACGATAATTACTACATAACTTACGGTCATTTCTCCGCATTTTTAATAGAGAAGAAGTATGATAATTACATTGATGACACAATAACATTATAAATACGCAGTTATAGACTACGTCTACAGTAACAGCGCCATTGATGCGGAAAGCTAGGCACTGCGATCGTCAACCCGCTTGGCCAGCGCATTTATTACATGCATTACCTCTAATTATATGCATATTGGAGAGGCCTACATCCGAAGAATAGAAAGGTTTTCATTATGCAGTTTTCAATTTTGTTTTCGTAACAAAATTAATTAGATGGTTAAATCTGGTAAGCCACATTTAACAAGTATATGGCGGTTTATTAAAACTATTTACTAGTGAGGTAGGTGAATTAATAGTCAGATTTATCAATAGCTTTTTCACCTCCCTAAACTATTTACTAGTGAGGGAGGTGAATTAATAGTCAGATTTATCAAGAGCTTTTTCACCTCCCTAAACTATTTACTAGTGAGGGAGGTGAATTAATAGTCAGATTTATCAATAGCTTTTTCACCTCCCTAAACTATTTACTAGTGAGGTAGGTGAATTAATAGTCAGATTTATCAATAGCTTTTTCACCTCCCTAAACTATTTACTAGAAAGGGAGGTGAAAAAGCTATTGATAAATCTGACTATTAATTTTTATAAAA
Source organism: Druceiella hillmani (assembly GCA_039881145.1). Taxonomy (NCBI): domain Eukaryota; kingdom Metazoa; phylum Arthropoda; class Insecta; order Lepidoptera; family Hepialidae; genus Druceiella; species Druceiella hillmani. Next base: position 89,112 of record JAYKKI010000137.1, read on the forward strand.
AATATATAAAATAGTTTCATACTTGTGTGTAAAATATTTTATCTACTTTTATTCACATTTATTTCTATGCACATTCACTCGTTTTGTACGTGCATCCAAACGGGCGCCTATAATCTCGCCTATAGCTCGTTCATACTCACATAGCTATAGCGGACAACTGCTTACACTTATCATTAGTTTTACATGTTTAGTTTTGATTATCATATTAATTTATAATATTATTATTTTAATATATCGGTTATTATATTTATCACTCGTAGTTAAAATGATGTTGATTCTAGATGAACAAGATTAGTAAGAATACGTAAAACAATTACGAAACCGTTTTTGTAATTGTGTATCTCAAAGATATACTCACGTATCCGTTAGTGTGTCTGTCTGTTATTGTTATTATCTACTTCAGAAATATATATATAAGATTATTCCCGTGTCCATTCGTCTGTCTAAGATTACTAACGTATACCTTCGTCTATCTGTATGAGACTATTAATGGACAATTCGGAACGATATACTTAATCTCTGCCATTTGTCACATAACATATTTTGTTGTTCATATACGTATATTTATTTTTCATTTCAACTCATGTTTAAATTTTGAATACTTCTGATATATCGTTTTACTCTGATGTCTCTAATATCATAAGTTTAGTAACATGGACTGATCTGAATTATATACACCAATTCAAATTGTCTAACAAAAATAGTACAAAAGATATTTTTGTGATACGAAATCCGATTTTAATCATTGTCCCTTCAGTAACGATTTGGGTGTTAATAGCACCAGAATATAACGAAAGTAAAAGAGGTTTATCCTAATCTTTCCAAATTATTAGTCAGCATTTAAAAACATGATAATGGAAAATAAAGAATTAATACTGAAAAAGTTGAAACTCTAATCATCATGTTTTATTTTTAGAATAAAACTTTCTTAATTACATGATTACCTCTAAATCTTGTTAAACGCAACTGAGGTTCAAAGTGATAAAAACTCGAAGAACAAATGCTAATTTTAAAAGCTCTCGAGCATAAGCTTGGACGATAAAAGCTAAACAGCGAATTTTTTTTGCTTCGCATAATATTAAAACAGTTTTTTGTGTTAGTTAAGGAAAAGTAGAATGAGAATTCTAATGTAAATACTACGGCAGTAATGCCGCTGCAACAACGGTTAGGATCATTTGAGTACATAAAGGAGTGGGGGAAGTAAATAAAATTAATAATTTATTGATCTTTTCCACCTTATTCGAGTGATTTATTTAATGTGAAGGAGAGCATTAAATTGTTTTTTCAGTATATGCTTTGTGTGCTGAGCAGATTTTACATATTTTAGACGTTGCACATACTTAGTAAGTTACACTTTTCCATTTATTTAAGTTCAGATATTTATACATGCTTTTTTATATTCATAGACTTAACTTTTCACGAGTAATTGTAGCCATTTTGTCTTCTAAACTATAGGATTGCCGAAATAATGATCATCATCTTTATGTATTCATATGATTTCACCCATTTTTTGTAATTTTTTCAACAAGTTGGCTATATTAATGAATCTCCCTTGTCCTCTATCCATTAACATTACGTTACATTACGTAGGATAATAAAATCATTCAACATTTCTGTATTTTTAATTTAGGCTGAAAGGAATATAACATTTGAAGTCATACTAAATAAAAAAGTACATTATTGAATATATTTGGTGTTAATTTTGTAGAAATTCATTATTCGCAATTAAATGAAACTACGTGATGTAGTATTATTTCTATACTTAAGTCGTGGTCAAGAATTTAAAGAAAGTAGAAATAATACCACATCACGTAGTTTCATTTAATTGCGGACAAAAGTTCATTATTCTTTTAAGATATGGGTGAATTTATTAACAAGAGTTTCATGACGATTTCCTCAAGTTGATAAATACGCATTTTTGTTACATTATGAATTGTTTAATGTTATGCTCCATTATCGAAACATAATCGAATACATACTTTGAGAACCCTTCACATGCGAGACCAAGTCATATTAAATTGATTTTTATGTTTCTTTGTAGTATATCGGATGGATGTTGGTACCTGATTTGATCACTTATTATCATAAATAACTGACAATCGCGGTCGATATGGTGTAAACGGCTATGGGTTCAATAAATATATATTCAACTTAAAAGTTTACGATTCAACATTACAATTAGACGAAAATAAATTTGGTGGTGAATTTTTATATAAATGCAAGAAAATTCAATGCACGTAGTTAATAATTGTGTATAATTATAATTTTTATTATCAATTTGTTTAAAATTATAGTCAATTTTCTTAATAAGTTTGAATTATACATGAAGAGAGACTATATTCATTCTTGCCGAATAATAACTTTTACCCTATTTATTATATATGAAAAGAGACTCTATCTCTTTACGTCCAATACTAGCTTCTGCCGTGCTTCTTATATATAAAGAGATACTCTGTCCCTTTAAGTTCAACACTAGTTGTTCCTATAATTATTGCATATGAACTAATTAACTAATTTTATTATTTTACCTGAAGAGAGACTCTATCTCTTTACGTTCGACACTGGTTTTTGCCGTAATTATTGTACAGGAAGAGAGACTCTATCTCTTTACGTTCGACACTAGCTTCTTCCAAACGTATTGTACTTGAAGATATACTCTATCTTCTTACGTTAAATACTAGTTTCTGCCGTTTTTATTTCACCTGAGGAGAGACTCTATCACTTTACTTTCAATATTAGCTTGTCATTCGTATTGTACATAAAAAGAGGCTCTATCTCTTTACATTCAATACTAGCTTCTGCCGTACTTACTTCTGCTTTTGAAGAAAAACTTTATCTCTTTAAGTTCAGCATTAGCTTCTACCATACTATTGCACATGAAGGAAAACACCATCTCTTTACGTTCAACACTAACTTCTGCCGTACTTATTGAACATGAAGAAAAACTCTATCCCTTTACGTTACATACTAGCTTCTGCTGTATTTTAGTTCATGAAGAGAAACTCTATTTCTTTACGTTGAAAAATAACTTCTGTCGTATTTATTACACATGAAGAGTAACTCCATCTCTTTACGTTCAACAATAGCTTCTGCCACATTTATTGCACATGCAGAGAAACTCCATCTCTTTACATCAAATACTAGTTTCTTTCGTACTTATTCTACATAAAAGAAACTCCATCCCTTTATGTTAAATATTAGCTTCAACCATACCTCTTGAACATGAGGAGAGATTGTATCACTTTTTATTCAATATTATCTTCTGCCGTGACTTTATTCGCATGGACTAGAGTTGTGTATTGCGTGAAAGACTTACGACTGTCATGAGATCAAAGTGTTTGGCTACTGTAGCCTGTTTTGTGTGTTACCTTTAACTGTCTTGTTTTCCGGACAGAACCATCATGGTTGACCATAAACTAAACGATTACGTGTTTTTTTTAATTTTTGATTTATATCTTTTCATGATAATACAAATCGCATTTTCTAAAGACTTGTTATAAGTTTTTTCTCTTACAAGAACGGAGGATTTTTTTTCTTTTCTTTCCATTAATTTTCAGATTCATAACCAGACATGGATGGTATAAATACATGAACTACTTTACTACTTCACTTTTTATTTATTAATATCAATACCTTCGCAGTTACAAATTATTTCATCGACGTGGCGCGTAACGATGTGCTGTGAGTCTAATTTCAATTTATCACAACATTATTTCAAATGGAAATTTTTTGAAATGTCTCTTGCTTCTTTTCGATATGCGGCGTGGACGGAGGTAGACTCAACTAACTGTATTTCCGTTCAGTCCTAGGTTTATATTTTCATTCAACCTGTTATGTAATATCATAAAGTCGAAGCATAATCCAATATAATAAAGTCTCCATATCTAACTTAGAACTCCAAGTCTACAAACTTGAATTAATGTAAATACGTGGCACTTCCGAGACATCGAAGTAACGATGTGGCATCGCTGCCTTGCCACGTTAGATGGTAAGATTACACAAAATCAGGCCAATGAATTGCGTCGAGCTCGTGATATATTCCATAAAGGCGAACGTCAATATAAATGTAAATGTAACACCCGTGAAAGAGTTAACCACCCCTGCATTATGCAGGCTGCTATAACGACGTCGACGTCGCATCAATACGCCGTTCTTGCTTTTTGATCATAAACCAATTTCGGGACAGGGTTAAAGAAATGTTTTCGGATTAATTATAAAATAGGTAATTTCAAAGGTACGTGTAAAAGGACATTTGAATTTAATAATGGAAATATGACAACTTAGTATTAATACACTGTAAGTAATTTCAACAAAAATAAAATTTGAAGAATGAATGCGGAAGAAATGAAGTAGCTCAGTTGTGTCCAAGTGATAAAATTTGCGTAAAAACCTCATTTTCTTCGACTTTTTTGCATCTTTGATGAAAGACAACTTTTATTTCGATAAAATATTATTTCTTTATCAATACCAAGAACTTATGTCATTATTACGTTCTGCAATAATCATAAGGTTTATATTACACCTATTTCATGTATGCAAACTATTTATATAAGCTTCTGTTCTACATAAATCAAGATTCACACACTTTATGATTCGATGCATTATTGGTCAATGGTTCCTGAAGTGTGAAATATAGGGCGTACATTGGATCGAGTTCAGATACTGGGCGAATGTTATGTCTACTACCGTATTGCCCAATATGATCGGTCCTGTAATTTCCAACAGACTGATTCAGAACTCAACGTATACAAACTCGGGAAGTTCTGTCTTTCCTTTGTCACCCACGATAAAATTACCCGTGATTATGATTGTACCTATCATAATCGCGTCAGATTTATTATTATTCAATTATTTCATACCATCAGATATCGACAGGTGAGAGTAGATATAATAAATTATAATAGAAGACACACACATCCCTGGAACGTTCCTTCGTTCCTGGTTGTATTTTAGTCTTATATAAACTGATATTCCAGGAAAAATATAGTTTTTTTAAGTTTGCAGTCCCAAAATTTCGATTTTTGTTATTAAAGTCAATATCTCTTAACTGCTTCTCTGGTTCTTTTTTTCCGTGATTTTTTATGCATCACTTCTGGTTATATTTCATCCCATATTGTCCGATATTTCTAAAAAATTAATTTTTCGATTTTGCAGTCATACAATATTGATTATTGTTACTGAGCCAAGATCACTTGGAACTAATTACTTAAGGGACATCTCGTCGGCATCGAGGAAAATACATATTTTTCACGCGTTCACGGAGTAGACCGCCTGAAAAATATGTATTCTTCTATATTTCTGACTCTTTCTCAGACGGTCGCTGTGCTCTTAGGTTACTTCAATTTTTGAAAAAAACCTAACAAGCTTGAATCTTAAAAGAAAAAACTCTCTGAATTAAGTTCATAATTTCCTATTTGTTTATCATTCACAAACTTATCGCATCAAGAAATACAACATCATTTTAATACCAAACAGAATTTATAGACGTTTTCACGCCGAACCTTTAAATATGATAAGCATAAAGCTATTTAACAAATGTTAACGTTACCACCGATAGAATATATGCAGAAATACCGAATCAGCTTCATCCCTACCTTGGTACGAAACTACTTTCATGTTATTTTGATTGATCGAGATAGTTCTTTAACAGCAATAAGCGGCATGCACATTTTAAGAGCGGTTTATAGGAATTTATACTGAACAAGCTAATTTTTAAAACTAGCTCTTGAATACATTGTTCAAAATAGGCTTATCCGGTGCATATTCTGCCTGTTTATAACCATCGTATCATGGTTTACAAATAAAATGGAACATAATGAATGGAGACATAGTTCACCTGCAATACATACTTTTCCCCCAATATTTTAAATCACTACGTCATTCTAATAACAGCAACATTATTATACATATACAACATTATTACACATAAAAACATTATTATATTATGATATATTTAGTTAATAGAAGACATTTAAATTATAAACCGTCACTTGTCATACAAATTATGCACATGACAAAGACTGTGGCAGGTTGTTAAAATTTGTGAAAGAGACAACGGAGACAAAATCAGCAAGGACAAACAAAATTGGCTTAAGCTCATCTGCAATAAAGCAGATGAAATTGAGCCGATTTTATTTTCTTATATCGTGTAAACAAGATAATATTTATGTAAAAATGATTTTTACTCCGTGTACTTATTTATTTTATGATAGTTATTAATTGTAACGTCAAATGAATTAATACACTTCTAAAGTTTTTAAAAATAAGTGTAGCGTAATCAGAACTGGACGGTTTTTCTTGTAATCTCCTATAAAGAAATACAATACTTGACAGCTTTAGAATGCTAAAGGTTTTTTTGTATACTTTCTGAAATTTCTATATAAATATTACTGCCGTATTAGTGTACTGGTTAGTAACAAATCGGTTACGGAAAATTTATTTGGTTACTATTTTTACATTAACTTCAGTAAATCGCGGAAAACTGAAAAATAAAAAAAATAATATTCCGCCGTATATAACTGACTCGTTTGAAATTTATGTTAGAAGTTTTATTAAGAGACAATAAATTGAAGTGAAATACTTATACAAAAATTAAAATGTGATACAGAAGTTTTAATTTTTGGATCAGTATTTTTCCGAATGCGTACTGCTATTTTTTAAATATATCAATTTATTACCATATTCAGATTGCTTAATTGTACCGTATCTTAATTTTTTGGTGAAGCATTTCTGTAGGTCAAATATTGGTCAAATAAATTCTTCATCATGTCTTAACTAACTTTTGGATTTTCAAAAGATTTTCATGGTTTAATAACTTTCATTGCTTAAAAATAAATAATTTTGAAAATCGATCTTTTCGTTGGTGTAAAGATGATTGCGATATAAAAGATACAATATTTTACGCAATGATTTATATGGTTTTCCGCATTTTTAAGCGCTGTTTAAAATAGTGTTATTTTGTCTTATTTCTAGATTAAAAAAAATTAATTTAACATATAATTATTGGAATAAAAATGTTGAAAAATACTAAACGAAAAAAAATTGAAACCTATGCCAGATATAATACCTAAAGCAAATTTCGGGAAAGAATGTGGAGAATATGGGCTAAAACATTAATCGAAGTATGTGCAGAAAAGAAATAAAACCAAGGGGTACCGTGTGCCGAGAGTGAAATACTACCAAAAGATGGATTTGCTATTTTTTTGCACCTCAGATAAACTATCAATATTTTTATTTGGTACTGAGGACCTCAGAGTTTTCGTCCAAAAATAATTAATAAAAGTGGAAAGCAAAAAACATCCATAAATAGAATATTCTACATAAGGAGGTTGAAATGAAATTTCATAAATGAATATTCCAATTTATACATTGAACTGATAACGTTACGTTTTATTTAGAAACATAATGTTATCAGGTTCATACTTAAGTAGACTTATCCCTAAATTATTGCAAAGGAATGTAGAAACAGAAATTTAATAGCGTGCTTACAATTTATACAAAAATTTTGAAACCCATGAGATTTCAAACATACCCAATCCTATATATAGAATGTCAGGATAATGAAGAGGCCTATTTAGATTGTCCTTTCAAATTTTCTCTAGAAATCAAATTTGAAAGCTGCAATTCATATTTCACATTAAAATTAGAAAATTTTTAGATATTTAAATGGAAAATTTAGGTTACTGATTCCATGACATCCAATATAATTGTATTTTTTAAGTGCAAAACTATATCATCAGAATTTATCGACAAAATGAAATATCTGCAATAATAAAATTTTGTGGACGTGCTTCTTAATTCGCATTAAAATCAGTTATATTATCCCTTAATGTAATGACTGTTAAATTTAAAGATTTGTTAATTATTTGAAGAAGTACATAATATTTTGCATTGAAATCGACTTATATAATATATAGTATTGCACATAAAAATATATTTGTTTCGTTAATTGTGACGAAACCCCGAGCATCTGAAACATGTTGCTTATTTATTATTGATTTATAGATACGCAGGATTACAAAAGAGTAAACATTTTGATAGACGTCAAAATTAGCAACCAGGCATAGGTCTGTACGAAAATTGCCGATGTCTCTTGTTGTTCTATTGGTGCATGAGATCCCGAAAGTATCTCTGTCAGATAATGCAAATTTAATCTAAAATCTGAGTCGCGGTCAATCAAGGGACCCCCGTCATCGTGTCATCCATATTTATGAAGAACCTCCCTTTATTAAGAAGAATTAACGAAAACCAATATAGCGAACTAAATTATGTGGAGTAGAGTCAGAAATATATTTTCAAATTAAGTATATGTTTCATGCGCCAATTTTACTTTTTAGCTTCGTTTACGAAATATTATGTTTCAAAATCATTTGCAATATATCCTTCCTCCCATATCTAAATAAGGTGATATAAAAATATGGAAAGTCTCGGGTATTAGTTTTATGATTAAATTAAGATGGAATTATTTCGCTAATATTACTCAATTAATTTAGGAATTATAAAGAAATATCAAGTAGATGTAAACAAAGCAATGAAAATTATTGGACACTAAACTTGTTCGTGTACATAAGATGTATTATTAAGAACTATAAAGAAAACTTAGTAACTTTTATCTATCAATAATAGAGTAGACGAGTTCCTATGTCAAACCTGACCTTGACAGACACTTATGAGTCCTCATGAAAATGCATAATATAATATTGCATAATGTATATTACGTTAATATAACATAATATAATACAATACAATACAATACAATACAATACAGTACAGTACAGTACAGTACAGTACAGTACAGTACAGTACAGTACAGTACAGTACAGTACAGTACAGTGCAGTGCAGTGCAGTGCAGTACAGTGCAGTGCAGTGCAGTGCAGTGCAGTGCAGTGCAGTGCAGTGCAGTGCAGTGCAGTGCAGTGCAGTGCAGTGCAGTGCAGTGCAGTGCAGTGCAGTGCAGTGCAGTGCAGTGCAGTGCAGTGCAGTGCAGTGCAGTGCAGTGCAGTGCAGTGCAGTGCAGTGCAGTGCAGTGCAGTGCAGTGCAGTGCAGTGCAGTGCAGTGCAGTGCAGTGCAGTGCAGTGCATTACATTGCAGCGCAGCGCAGCGCAGCGCAGCGCAGCGCAGCGCAGCGCAGCACAGCACAGCACAGCACAGCACAGCACAGCACAGCACAGCACAGCACAGCACAGCACAGCACAGCACAGCACAGCTCAGCACAGCACAGCACAGCACAGCACAGCACAGCACAGCACAGCACAGCACAGCACAGCACAGCACAGCACAGCACAGCACAGCACAGCACAGCACAGCACAGCACAGCACAGCACAGCACAGCACAGTACAGTACAGTACAGTACAGTACAGTACAGTACAGTACAATACAATACAATACAATATAATGTAATATAATATAATATAATATAATACAATATAATTCGGTATTTTGTCAAATGAACGGTTTTTTTCTTGCGTCACTGGATTTAGTGAAACCTAAAAATAATATAATGCTTTATTGCTATAACAGGCATTATTGATTATTTTTTAAATCATTGTGTGTTTATCACCTTATTTTTACAAATCGACTAATATATTACGATTTAAAAACTCTTCGAATATTGTAGAGCCATGATTATAAAAAAATAAACCTCTTGAACTAAATACATATCGGCATAAATGCACAGCTTCATAATATTAATTGTAGTACCTAGCTTGGCATATTTGAATTACGAAAATTAAAACTCTTTAAGAACACATTTTTACATATTCGTTTTACATATCTAACTAAAACAAAATATTTCAATGTTATTATATGCAAGAATTTAAGGCGAACATTGTACCTAAAAATATTGCATATTTTACAACTAACAATTTTCAGCAAATATATTATTCGCCGAAAACTCTGACTCACTTTCCAATTTAGAATTACTAACAAGTTAGATATTTAGTAAATTTGTAATAATCGCACAGCGCCTCGTTTCAACTTTATAGTTCGCAAGTTGTGTGATCAGTTTGTTAGTTTTTTTTCGCTTGAAAAAACAAGGCAAATTGTTTGGCAGGTATAAACTATAATAACTAATATAAACTTTAGTTTGAGACAAATTTAGATTGTTATTTATGTAATTAAACGTGAACGTATTACAGCTTGAATGATAAATTTTTATTATAATTTCTATACGATTTTAGTTAAGTTCACATATTCTATGTAAATAGACATATTGTAATACTATGTGCAAAATATTAGCATCTAATAAAACAAGAAAATGTTTTTGATTAACAAAAGATTGTAGTTTTGTATAAGTAGCGGTTCAAATAAGCAGATTAAACAACATGTACCATCGTTTCTGGAAAAACTTAACTTGTGAAAAAAGAAGTTAAATACACTAATCAAATAATGAATGTCATATGAATAGCACGTTTAATATATAAACAAAAATTTATAATTTGATTTTCATCTTACATTTTATATTAATCTATGTGCGGATTCCATGATTCATTAAAATTTAATTAAGGAGCAATTGAATTGCAATTAAATTTTTGTAATCGTTATAATACAAAAATTCAATTACATCTTTTCAAATTTGTGGTTTGCTGATTTACAGATTTCATCTGCGAAATAAAATTTGAGAAGGGTATTCAATATTCCTGTGAAATAATAAAGCGTCCTGAAATTAACTTATAATAAGAAAATTATTAGTTATTTTACGACGTCGCAAAGTCGACAGCTAAATAATTTATTTAAATAATAAAATACCCTATTTTTACATTAATATGCACATTTTTTAAGAAGGGACACTAACATTTTATTTTAATGTTTTGCTAACTATTAATTGAAATCTCTATATAAACTATAAAAATGAAACATTTCCTTTACGGACGTCTATAGCCGTAGAAACTATCTATGTGTAACAGGCGGGGAAGTTCAGAGGACTTGATGGAACTGTAGTATGAATCATATTTTAAAAACTAAAAAGAAATAAAACAAACGTCAAAAGCCAAAAAATCAATCCAATAATCACAACCCAACAATGGAATTTTACGAACGCTTTCAACAGAGCCTAACCAACGTGAAAGTAAAGCCATAAGTGCAAGTGAAACGGTCATCGCTGACATATTATTGCTAGAGTATTCCAGAACACATTATAAGGGAGCAGCGAAATTATGACGTCAGCATTACGCAATAAAACATAAAAATTTTTATTTCTTTTATTTCTGGAGAAAACTGAAGTATATAATCTTCTCAGAAACCGAAACTAATTCAACATCCCAAAATTTGTAAAAAAAGTTAACTTACATACAGAATATACTATGTATAATAAATATGTATAATAAAGTCACGTGTATGGTTCCGAGTTAAAATTGGTTGCCTAACTGTGCAATTATGTATCTTCTGGTCATTCGTTATTTCCTAATTCAATGATGTCAAGTATTATTGTCAATATATTTAACAGATTTGATAATATAAAAGCGTGCATGTAATCGTAATATATATAATATTTAAAAATTGTGTAAATAAAAAACAATTTATAAAAGTCATACGAATTCAGTTGTAGAAGCCAGTGAATGATACATTATAAATATCTAAATTATGTACAGACAAACATTAACTAGCACAGTGCTTGCAAATATACAGGACACTAAACCACAATGATATATTTCATTAGCCTAATTCAAGCTGATTGTAAGCATTCAGTGTGCAACCGAGTTGCAGTTGAGCTCACAATAATGTAGTTAGTTAGTCGAAGTTTGAATAGTAATAATTCTAATGTTTCGCCGGTTAACGTTTACTTAAATTGGGGTAAGTGCTAATGTTACCTCGTTTATTCTCCTCACTTAATTTTGCCTCAAACGTATTCATATTTTTCCTATCGAGAAAATAAATTTTAGACTGCGGACTGTAAGGAATAAACAAAAAAAATAGATATGAAAATTTTGACTGGCGTTGACGTAAAATAATAAAATTGGACATATCTTATTTCCATTTACTTTATATTACGAGCTTTTCATTGAGTTTCTTAGAATTTAAATAATTTTAATACATGTTTAATGTTCCGAATCTGAAATGGAAAAAGGAACCCTTGCACTCATTTGTTTGCCCGCCTGTTGCAATTGTTTTTCTCAAAAACTGTTTGACATGAAAAGTTGACAATGTGTAATAGTTTAATTTGTTATCTGAGAAATTTAGACGGAATAATAACACTTACGAAAATAAATATGAAACCACATTGTTAATTTAATTACTTATTGTACGACGTTGCAAAAAAAGTGTGTTTTATGATATTTTCCTTATACATCGCACAAGTTGTTTCCGTTAAATGGTAAAAGACATTTGAAAATTCGCAAATATGCTCGTAATACCTAAGTACGTTACCAAATCGTGTAAAATATTCTATACTCACTTTATTAATAAGAAATAGCAGAGTGCAAGACAATCTTGCGCAATTTATGTTTTATACCATTATGTGGACACATGTAAATATCCCAAGATAGATATAGTCCGTACAAGACCGTACAAACTTTGACATTCATTTAAAGTGTATTATGAATTATCTCAATTAAATGAGCCAATTATTATGATTCAAAGCATATTTTTCTAAATTTTAAATTGAAGATACGTATAGATAATGTCGGTAAGGTCCACGACATATATAAAGCTAGATTTCCCTCGCCTGGGAAATTTTTTTAATTTCTTGAAAACGATGGATAATTTACTACTTTCTATGAGAATTCGCTCGTTATTAATGCTGGGAATAATCTTGATTCTGACATTAGATATGCAAAATCTGAAAAAGTCATATCTTTGCTAACTTTACTTTTCACTTACTATTTAATTTATGACCTTCACCCTCAGTTCTGTTCACTTATCTCTCAAAATATAAAAATAAGATTATATTTATTATTTACTTTTCTAGTATGACTGAAATAACACTGTAATTTTGAGTGTCTGGAAGTGATTGCGCCTGTAACAATTAGTTTACCGGAAGAACATATGGAAGTAAAAAATAAATACCTAAATAAATAAATAAATAAGCCAATGACTAAATACTTGTTTATAAAAGAAATGTCCAGCAAAATTGGAAAAATAATAGATCTGAATAAATATATCATCGTAATTCACGGTTTTCTGAAAAAAACTAAAGGTACAGGTAGATATATAGCACAAGGTTACCGTGAATGTGGAAACCCTTAAATGTTTATAACTTAAGCAGAGATGAAGTTTATATAGTATTGTTATCAAACTATTTACTAATATTAATATTATGTAAATTTGTTGGGTGGTACATTTTCCACAGGCGTAATAATATGGTATGTTTCGATAAACATGTGGAAAATTCTAGTTACACTGTTTTTTTCCTAACTTTTTCTTTTAAGCTTCTGAAAATAAAGAGAGACCATATTATTTTTGTGAATATTTTTAACAATACCTGTGGAAAAACTTCGCACAAATTCCGAAAAATTTATAGAAAACACATAACTGCTTTTTCATCTGATTTTCCACACGACATATGAAATTATAAACTATAATAAAGTATGTTTTAATAATTTAAAAATATTTCAATAATTAACACTTTCAGTTAGTCGCACGGAAATTTTAGGGGACGCATAATTTTAAGTGTCAATGAAATACTCTTCTTCTCTCGCCTTCTCCTTGTGTGCGTATACTATTTAGAGAGGCAACAATGTTGTGTCTAGGTCTGTCGCCTAAACTGGAAATATCCAGCGTTTTATAATAAAATAATAACCATTTTTCTGACGTTTACTCATCCGATCCGATAATGGAGCCGAAAAATGGTAATAGTACTCCGCAATAGTGAGGAGTAGTGTCATCAAGTTTTTGAATTATCTGACAAGTCGTTTGATTACAATTTGTGGTCAGTGTCTCATTTCAGAGCCATACGATTATGACGGATCTTTTCATTGGTAAAGAGTAAGTTCGTGAGGTTTAAACTCATTTGACCTATACAGGTATGTGTGTGTAAGTAAATACAAAGGCATGAAATAACTAAGATATTGGTAGGTAAGTAATTAAGAAAATATGTACAAAAGTTATGAAAAAAATAACCCGAAGGAAAAACTATACAAGACAACTGATTTAAAAAGAAGAAAATTAATTGTTTTGTAGATAAACTTTAAATCATTAAACAATACAGGGAATATATAAAATAATATATTTAGTAATAACTTGTATATTTATATTTTCCGTTCGTCAAATGCAAATTATTATTTGTAAATCAATTAGCCGTATTTAAATTTCAAAAGCCGGAAGCTCAGCAATAGATTCTATTTCAGATCCATTCAGATCGTTACTTATATAGTAGATTATAAACGTAACTATAGTGTTTCACTTCGATTTGGCACCGACTCCAAAAATCTATAACATATTGCTACATGTCACAAAATTTTTTATATTTGGAAACAACATTATAACAAAAGTTCCATCTATATAGTCATATTTTTATTAATAAAAATTTTCTAACAGTGGAAAATTGAGCAAATTTATTAAAGTTCAGAAACAATGTTTTACCGCAAAAGTTCAAATTAATACTCGTATTATTAGTACTTCACACTTTTCAGACTGTTTCATGTTCAATGGTTATCTGAATTTGTTTAAATCATTTGTTAAAAGTTTATTTTTTTTATTTTCTGGACTTATGTTAACTTATTTTACTTCGAACAATGTATTAAACATGTTTACCTTTATGCATATATACGTACATATACACGTATATATAAATACATGAGAACGTTTACATGTACACATACACATCAGTACAAACAGGCCCTAAGCCTCAGTATAGTTGGGTAAAAATGTATTATTTATCATACTAAGACTTCTCTACTCAGCCATGGTTGTAGATTATTACTTTCTGTACGAAGCATGGTGGTTCCATTTATAGGTCATAAATCGAAAAAGCAGTACCTTAAATTCTAGCTTTTAACTACCTCACTAACTAGTATTATATAATAAATAAACTACCCGAAAACATATAAATATAATAGCTAATAATTGTTTTTCACTTGCATTTTGACCTCTTAAGTGTGGCTTTGCGTATTGTTATCCTTTCTAAGGATATAAGATAATAACGTTTTTTTTCTTATAATACAAACCAAAATAAGATTACTCCCACAAAAGAGACTAAAGAATACATGATGATAACTTGTTCAGTAACCAAGTCTAACTAGACAACATTTACTGTAAAGAAACTTTCACCTATCGTTTTTGGTTTTTAATTTTAACACAGCGATTTCCAATATGTGCAAGAATACGTTTTCGACTTCAATGGTCGTCTCTCCAACTCGCGTTTTCTTTTTCAATTTTTGGTTATTTTCTTATTAAATTCTCAACATTTATTATTTATCCATTACACATTGAGTCTTTTGGCCTTTGTGCATGTAAAAATCTACAGGAATTTGAACCGTGGACTTGGTTGGACACCAAAAGTGTCCATTTCTATCCATTCTGTTTGGACAGTTTCAAGCCTATAAGGATTGGCACAAGACTTATATAAAAGTGGAGGATATACACCATTTATTTATGGTTATTGCTTCTATTTGCTTGAGTTTCGTCCTTTTTACTCCCAAAAATACTAGTTATGGAAATTATTATTAAATTGAGTATGGATTTAATAAAATTTTCACTCATCGGTTCAAAGAATTTTCTTAAAAAGAAAAGGTATTTTTCAATATGCGAATTTAACAAATAGAGGCAAGGAATAATGCGATGAGCAAGGGCAGCCTCTTTCAATCCGTACTGCGGTCTAGTTGGAATGGATGCTTATTCTTTGAGTGTACGATGCTTCATATTTTCCAAATTGACAAATTTAGATCTTCTGCTACTTCTCCCACACTAGTTGATAAATTAAATCATATCTATATCACCTTATTAGCTAAACCACATATTTCCAAGCAGATGAGCTAAGTTTCTGAAAGCTTCAATTTCCTGTTTCTCCGAATCGTATAAAGGTATTTCGGAACACTTATGTTATATATATATTCTCGGGTCAGGAAATAATTGTAGGTGTGAGACTTGTACTCTAGTTGCATTTATTTATATTTGCATGAAAGTGATAAATAAATGAAACTAGACTTGTATTCTTGTTACGTTTATTTTCTTTCATGTACGGTGTACATGTACACTAAAATTCAATATATTTAAATAAAAAATATAATAAACAATTTTGGAAAAAATCATATTTAAAAATAATCATTGACAACAACGGTGAAGAACATGAATTAAACGTTTTTGAAGATGTAAGGTGCCAAACTATTTATTTATTTATATTGGCAGCAAAAACCTTATCCTACTTACAGCTTAATGCCAAAACGCTGTTCTAACATGATGAGAAAAATAAATTTATTTTCAAATAAAAAAAATACATTAAAACTATGACTAAAATATATAGAAAACAAACTTTAAATATAACAAGATGACCGTAAAGTACCCAAATTTTTCATAATCTTTGTGATATTCTATCAATACTGTGACACCAAAAAAGGTAATTTTATTATGGAGTGTTTTCTAATCTTATTTTTTATACCTGTCTTGACAAATTAATTTACATATTTAAAATTTTACATAACCGGTGTACCATAGAAAACAATTCTTTTAACGTGTGTTAGCTGATGTCATTGTGAGAAATCGCACCAACCAAAAGTTAATGATGGTTTTTCGGATGCATAGGATATTGTGTTTAACCGACTTGAAAAAATGAGAGAGTTCACAATTGCTAATTTATACGTTTTTTTGTGTTTGATAGAAATTTTTTTCGGATAGACGATGTAAATATGGACAGAATGTTTTGATGTACTTCGGAGATATCCTGAGAAACTTTTTAATGAACAAGAGTACAAGGACTCTGAGAAATACAAGGTCAAAATTTAATTCTTTTGATTTTTCTTCACAAGAACGTCGACTCTTGAAATATTTAACCGTAGCACTGTTCATTTATGGTCGGAAAAAATATTGTAGCAAAATAGATCCATATATTCCAATTTTTATAATTTTATGCTTTTTACTGCATTTCTTATTCTATTCTCATGTATACATGTAATAAAATCATAAAAAAACTGAGTCTGTACATTGAACATTTTTAAGTAAATTAAGTGCTACCCACTAAAGACACGCTACTAAACCTAAAACAACAGTTTTTACAATTTTGCCTGTTTGTCTGTTTGTCGGTTTGTCTGTTTGTCTGAGTGCTGCTTTGTTGTGCACGCTAATCTCAGCTACGGCTGAACAGATTGTGATGCGGTTTTCAGTGATGTATTTAGCTTAGCTTGGGCTTAATATTTAGGTTCATTTCAGCCGGTTCACAAATAAAAAAATGTGCGTCAATCTTTAGTCTACGTTCGTTGTGTATGATAATATCAGAACGTGCGGAACCGATTTTGCTGTCAACGTTCCCTATTAGAGTTTTTAACAAACTTCATGCTTATATAGCTTTGAGAGAAAAAAGAAAAAATTCTTACAACTTTTCTTACGTCTATTCCCACGCGGACAAAATCGTGAGCATTTCTGGTTCGATATTAGTTTAATTCTAAGTTTCTTCTGAATGAACATCAGAAATTTACCACTTGACATATTCCACGGAGTAAGACAAAAGTATCTAACTTCTTCTACACTATCGGAAAGCCCCTTTAGCTATGGTTGCTATATATATGAAAGATGAACGGAAATTTCAAGCAACTTCTAACATTGTTTTATATGCATAAGTCTTGGCAACGCATAACACTTAAGAAACTTTGAATATCTCATACCTTGAAATCTTTCTCGAAAAATCAAGGTAATAAATAATTTTCACCATCCTTTGAGATGTTTTATAAGACCAAAGGATTACTAAAGTGAATCATACATACATTGTGTATATATATATATATATATATATATCTATATATATATATATATATATATATATATATATATACATACATTAATACATACAAATTTCTGTCGTATGTGGTACCTCAATTGAGGCTTTCCTCCTCGGAGCTGTATAGGAAAATTTAAAAATTGCTAATTAGGCGTTTATGTAGGGTTTTGGGTTCGTTCAATAAGATTATGTAGCCAAATGTTCAAAATGATTTTCACACGCCATTTTTCGAATAAAAGTGTAAGAATTCAGGTGTTCCTGATACATTCAACCTTCAGTAATATTCGAAGCTTATAGCAAAGATATTGCCTTTGTGTAATTGCTTATTAATTTTTATAATTATTTATCTTCTCCCTTGTTTAGATTTTTTTTAATTATATAACTTTTCTAATTCATGATTTTTTCTCGTTTTTTCCTAATTGTATTCCTATCTCTATTTATTCTGTTCATAAATGCATATTTGCAGGTTATTATAGGAATTATTTGGACATGATAAATTGGTTTTAACGAAAAACCTGCTACTTGGTTCCGTCACTTTAAAAATCATTAGCCAATATTTTTCCATACTTTTATTCCTTATTGTACTTTTTTTAAACTATTGGATACATTTTCTTTTTCCGCTTCAGTCTCTAATAGAGCATCATGAAAAAATTTACAATACACATATTTTAATTTAAAAAAATTATGTCATATTTCTTTTAAATGTATCAGTTGTTACAGGTTATTAATACCGAAATGCATCAACTTACACCTTTTAATATGATAAATGTCCAAAATGTGACAATTTGGCATACATACAATTACCGCATACACAGATGTTCTTTTGTTAGTGGTCCAAAACCAAAAGTAATGGGTAGACGACCTGCTAAGCAATCGATAAAAAGCAAGATAAAGTTACGCAAAAATACGTAGTTTAGAAATTATTAATGATTTTGGAAATATCTAAATTTTTCACACCTAGAGTCATGTTAGCACCGCATCGAGATTCTACAATGAAAACATAATTTATTAGCATGACTATAAAATTAACTCTTGTTATAAAACAAAGTAGTTTGTTTTATAGCTGTAATATTAAATTATACTTAAAAATAAAGTCAATTTTGCAACTTTATATAGACATTATAAGTACTTCAAAGTTAACAAAATCCTTGTGAATTAAAATGGACAATGTCAATTATTAATATTCCCCGCATTTAACCTTTCCTACAGGTATTTTGTTTCCCCAGCCAGTTAGGCGCACGACATTTTTATTTAATATACGGTCTGATGAAGTATCAAACATTCTCTTGATCAATATGCCACATGGTCTACTTCGACTGATTGGTTTACAAAATGAGCAAGGCAGCGTGATGTATATATTTAGTAGCACCATTAAATTGAAGGCCCGCGTTATGTATACGGTGGTTACCATTGCAATATTTATTAAAACCAATTAAGAGATATTGAACAACTGAGAAATTTCACAAAAGCTAGGTATAAATCACTGAAGTACCTTATAATAATCCTCATGTTACAGGCGTAACAATTTTTTATTCATTTAGTTATTATATACTGTAATATAATTTATTCAAATATTATGTTTATTCGAATATTTTACTTCTGTATGAAAGATTTTAATATTATCGGTACTTTTATAAATGTTCCCTCCTGTTATAAAAAATAAAGAAATTATTAATTTTTTGTTCTATATTTATACATAACTTGTAGAATAATATAAACATAGCTAATGATAATGAATCTACTGAAAATTGCGTTAATATCTAGAAACAATTATGACGCATGTAATCGATTTTGTTCTACTTTTCCAGATATTGCAAGGAGTTTAAAAAAGAAAAATAATTTTAAAAATAATATTGATAATAACAATTATATTAAATATGTTTGGCGTTAATTTTGTGGAAATTTGTTTTAATTTAATTTTTCACAACTAAATGAAACAACAACCTAAGTTTCGTTAAATGACAATATCTTCAAATGGACAATTGATGAGTGTAAAGATAATAAAGTGGAAATAATACTACATCACGTAGTTTCATTAGGTGGTGAAAAATTAAATTGGAAGATTTATAGATTACATTGACATTGCATTAAAAGTTTTTTTCCCTAGACAACATTCTTTTAGAAAAAGTTAGTACATTAAAACTTCAATTTGAACCAAAAAAATAATAATTGAAAATGTCGATACATGAAACCAAGTATCATTTAAAAAATAATATTTCTAAACAGATAACTGTTTTACTATTTAATGTTTTTTGCCTAATCATAATGATCATATTCATGCTTACGTCAAGACAAGTCCAACGAGCCCTAACTTGATGAGTTTACTCCTCATCACTGAAGAGTTCCTGTCACTATTTTATGGCTAAATTATTGTATCCTGATTTTACTAAAGAGTAGAGTTATATCGCATTTAGGTGTATTAAAACTTTAGAAAGTTTATTACTTGACTATCAGTAGACCTATATCAATCAAACTAGATTATGAAGATATCACACAAAATATGCAAAAATAGAGTTATGGTGATTATTCTGGATCTAATAATTGTTATTATTTAACAATATTTTTATGTTTGTGTAAAATCGTCGTGAAAAATTAATAGTTGTAAATTATGTAATAGAAATATACTAGTAAAAACTCCAAATATAAGTGTAAATTTTCTTCATACTTTAACATTTTTTTATCTACGTTCTTTTTATATTCATTGTATTCTAACACCTTTTAGAGTTTATAAATATTGATACACTTTATTCTCTCTATAGAACTTAGTAGAAAAAATAAATGACAGTTCTCAACTATGTTTTTCACCTTCAATTCTCATTGTCAAGTTCGAAAAAAAATAATGAAACCATAGGGAGGGGGGTACGTCTTTCCAAATAAAAAAATTATCATAAAAATAATTAAGATAATTATCTCTGATATGAAGCAACATGCACAAAAAAAAACAATTAAATTGAGAAAATACAGGTTTTCGTAAGTCAGTTAATTACAGGCTATTTGTACTGGTCCATAAATGGTACCTATTGTTTTTGGTTATAATGAAAAGTGTTTTTCCGCAGGTAAAACCAACCGATGTCACTTTTTTTCCGTCACTGGTACGCTGCACGCGTGCAGTAGAGAAAGAAAACCGATGCGTTAATGCCATTGCTGTGGTTGCGCTCTTTCACTCTTCAGATTCTAGAGTTTTTTATAGCTCAGATATCAAATTCTTCCATTTGTTCTTTTACAAAGTAGATAACTCTGCTACTATCAATGCAAAATCTTCCAACCATGTTTGTGACGTAATACTATATTAATTAATTCAGTATTAAATATGATTGTGTCTCAATTCTTATTAGTGTTATTGTGACAAGCAACAGCGACTCTTCGTCAAAGGAATATTCGATGTATACCAATATTCGCGTAACAAGGACATTATTTTAAATTACTTATTTACTTATACTCAAATTAATTTTACAGAACTTCCTAGCATCGTCGAAACACACTGTTAAACATGTTTCTTTCATCTCGCGCCCATTTATTGCCTACTAGAATATTCTTAAATCGAACATATATACCTATATGTAGATAAAGTATGCACACATAAAAATATTTATGCGTATTGAATTACGTATTAAATGAAATACTATTACGTATATAAACAGATGTATATGGGTACGGAAAATTCAATAAATTTTATATAGGTAGCGCGTTTCCGCGGGTGCATGTAAGTTTATTTTTAAAACATTGAAGTGTTCCCTCTTTCATCTTAACAAGAAGTACCATCAATCATCTAATCGAAGTAGCTTCATCATTTTGTGTCCCACTTGATCTATCTTTGTCCATCTGCATTTACTTCGTAGTATAATTAATCAACTATTCCACTGGACTTCGTCTTCACCATATGGTGACTTTCTTGATTTCTCCTCTATTCAACTAAAATTTTACTAAAGTAGCTAAATCTAGCATTACATCTCATTTAACAGTATAATTCATACATTATCACCTTCACCTTTATCATAGTATTTAAAAGAATAATTGGGTCCTATTCCTAAATGAAACTTTTTAAAATATTTAAAAATTTTACATGTCTGTATTCATCACATCGGTAGAAAACAGGAGAGAGCAAACCATATTAAATATCACATTCGTAGCAAAGCAGTAAAGCGGTGCTCTCTTGTGTAATTTTTAATAGCGGCGTCACCATAAAAGTACATTACTCTTTTATTTTTTATGACTTAGTATTATTTATTTATTTCTATGTGTTAAAATTACCGAGTTACGAACGTTTTTGTTAGCATCATAAATTGTATGAAGGAAATTTCATTTACTTTCAAACATGTTTTCTCATTTCCTTGTTATTTAGAGCATGTAAACATTATTTATAAACTTGGCAGAAGACGTGTTAGATATGTACATTAAGTGTATAAATTTAGCATATATATCATCAATTTATAATTCTTTCTACGGCAACAATGGATCATTATGTGAATTTATAGCAAGTCAGGTAGTCAGCTACCAATTTCTAAGGCATGAATCTGCATACGTAAATAACAAACAATCCGTCTAGTAAGTATGCACGCACTTTATCAAGAGGCATAGCAATTGGAGCAGATGTTCGGCGTAGTTACAGTGTTATTATGGTAGGTATGTGAAACTAACGAGTTTAATATCTGGTTTTGACAGCGATTAGTAGAATTATTGTATACTTTTTGGGTCAGATATAATATTATATATATATATATATATATATATATATATATATATATATATACATATATATATATATATATATATACATACATACATACACACACACACACATACACACACATATATAAGTATAATTATCGATAATTTATTATTGCAAATTATTTTGATCTTTTTTTTTGTAGAGCTATTCAATGTCGTTTTAACAATGATTTGAAGAATACGGCCTCTGAAAACAATTAAGATTAATAAAATGATTCTTAATTTGAATATTCATTGTATTCGTAGTGGTAGTTTTAAAATTCAGAAATAAAAACATGATCGCTAATCTTCATTAATTATGTCTTAAAGTATCATTTTTAAAAACTGACACCTTCACTTCTCTCAGTTCCTCATGAAAAAAAGTTTCAAATTTTATATGCAAAATTTAAATATCTTAGACCAAAATTTTTTTTAATCGCCTTATAATCCTAAATACTAAGTGGCTACCTCAATTTAATTCAATCCATTATAATGGCTTATGCTGGATTCTAAGTTCCCTAATCCGTAATTGAAGATTAAGCACAAGGTTTAAGCCCTCGCCTCAAGAAACTATTCCTTCCTACATGAATACAAACATTTAATAAAGTTCCTGCTAAAACAAACTAGCCATAGGATAAATACAAGAGGTTAGTATCAATCACTAAGCTTGGAACTTAAGTTAGAATTAGGGCGTGCGAGAAGAAAGTTGCAAAATGTCAGTTATAAAACCAACTAGCAAGTTTGTAATTTATTCATAGCTTTCGAAAATAATATCCATGGCATTCTGCCAAAATTTCATTTTATGGAACTATTGAGAGCAACAGTCGGTTCGCTCTTCCTAGCACATATCTTCGAAAGAAAATCTCCTCATTTAGATTCATTTCGATCTGATAGACTCAATTTTCCAATTGGTTGTATTTTATAAAAACAAATGACAAATTTTAGTAAAATATTTTAACGGGTTAGAAAGGAGTATGCTTTTCTGAATTTTAACTTATTTTATATTACCGTTATTATAAATGAAGTATAACTTTCAGTACTCGTTACACAGTGAAATTATACTACATAAATATAAATTTTCGAAAATCAAAATAGAGTATGATTAATTGAATTTTGTTTTAGGTATATCCTAATGAATTTAATAATCCTGAAAAATTCATTGTTCGGAGTAGATTTATATTAAAATTATGATAGTAACTTGAGGAGTTACATATTTTACATAATTGTATTACTAATTCTACATTATTTATTATTTTATTTAATTCCTGAGGTATCTAGCTGAAAGTAATTGTTCCCTATTTTTAAAATTCACTTGTTAAAATACTGGAGACGAAAAAAAATCAAGGCGAATCACAGCTTCCTATGTAATGTTTTCTTGAGACAGACTTGTTAACAAAATCTATCCAATAATTGCAATTTTGGTGGTTTTCGAAATTGTTATTTTCCAGTAAAAATTAAAATAGATTATAGATTTTTACTTTAATAAAAGAGATCTTTCCAATGAGATCCGACATGTATATGGAGCAAATATTTTTGTCTCAGCTGCCTACCGGCCACCTCCCTCTAGAATATAATTTAAAGTCGTTTTAATTATCATTTTACACTGATTGGTCCCAGGAACTACAAATAATTACTGATTCCGAGTATCAAGTCCTTATATTAGTGCGTTTAGAAACAAAAGGCTGTGATAAATAGATTGGGGGAATGGCGGACTGCCATTAGAGTCCTCTTCGTACCCTGTGGGCATGAAATTCTATAAATTATGACATTATGATTAATTACGGTGGCTCATTTTAGACTGGTCAATAAAAAAAAACTAAAAAAATATTAAACTATGCAATTAAAATGTATTACAAAGAGATTAATAGTTCACATAATATTAATTAATTTATATTAGAAAATACAGCGGGATTATGATAATTTCTATTAATGCTAAATGCAAATGTACTGTGAATACTCAATACTGTGTTGAAACTAAATAAAAGAAAGAGCTGGTTAGTTTTTTTAAAGTGTGTTTACCACATAAAAAAATGCGTCACATTTACCTGGGATAACGAGGTATTTTTTTAAAGATATTTATTTTTGATAAGTGATGATCTACTGGCGTATTTGACAATTCTGTAAGTGTATCAGCAACTAAATTACATACACCGAAATTATTATCATGAAAAATTAGACAACTTTAAATGAAAAAGGAGAATACTTGTAGAATATTGTAAAGAATATAAATCGATATTACCTTATTATAATAAACATAAGAAAAAGTTATATTTTCATATTAATGTTATTTTGGAAACACCAAAGCTTAACACGGTATGTCGACTTTCATTTTACACTTTCCTTATGTAGAATAAGCTATTTATATTGATGTTATAATTTTACTATACTGTTATGTTTTGTATATTATTATTGGCCAGAACACATTACTTTCAATTTCTAATTAAACAACGGCTCCGAATCCGAATCTCTCAATATTATTTATCCAAAATAGTAAAGAAAGCTGTTCTTCATTTGCTTTAAATATCTTTGTTATTTGTAAACATTTTTAGTACAAAGGTCTAATTTTTTTTTAATACAGTCAATAAATTTTTTGAAAAAAAAGGGTATTTGAGCATCGTACACTATTTTCATGATGAAACAATTTATTTAATATCTTTATTCAAATTAATTTGTATTAATACTTTTAAATTATTTAAATTATTTTAATGTTTATAATTATTAAATAATACACCAGTACTAAGTAATGCAAATGTATAAAAAA
The DNA here is from genome assembly GCA_039881145.1 of Druceiella hillmani. Lineage (NCBI taxonomy): Eukaryota > Metazoa > Arthropoda > Insecta > Lepidoptera > Hepialidae > Druceiella > Druceiella hillmani. Next base: position 114,446 of record JAYKKI010000137.1, read on the forward strand.
CTACTGAGAGATCCTCCATCTGAGCAACTATATTCAGCTTATTGGAGGTGATATTTTACATCCAATAAATATCTTTGACTTTATATTGCCCTAAATTGTTCATGCAAAACGATATACGAATATAGATACACAAATGTAATTCATTGCATCTACATATTTCACAACATTACCTGTGTGAGAAGCATGCGATACCCGTGTGATGCGATATCATGACAAAGCCTATGTAAAGAGGGTGAAACAGCTCGTGTGAAGTTCGTGGGAGTATTATAAAATAAGAGTGTTAGGGAGTTCAAAGGGGGCGCCGCGCCACATTGAACGTAATTTATTTAATCAGGTGATCCTTCTTCTTTCAAACATTTGGAAAGCATCCAATTTTGTCACATGAAAACAGTTTATTCTTCATGTCTAGTATGAAAAATATTAATGTCGATATTTGGAATTTTTTAATTCTGTTATTAAGTAAACATGCAAATTCTTTTGTATTTTTATTTTTTATACATTTTTTTTTAAATACTGAAGAGAAGATTAAAGATTGCCAAATTCACTTTATGGTATAATAATCGACCTTATTAGATATCTGCAGGTGAAATATTTTTTCTCTGGTTATATCAATTGTCAAAAGAGTGGAATTTGGTGATCGGTATGATCATATCAGAATATTCCATTCATTTTATTTTCCACTATCTCCCCGTATATGCTTGCTTATTAAGCGAAACACAGCTCAAATTGTCCTTTCACTATATCTATTACCATTTTATGTTTATAGTTTTGGGTAGCTGTCTATCGCCGGGAAAACTTTTAACCTAAAATTTTATCAGAGGTCCCAAACAAAAACATGTCCATTATACATTATCTAAGTTGATGAAAAATTTTGACAGATAACTTTTTAACATAATATACACCACCTAATGTAAAAATTTAATACATTCATAATTGTCACTAAAAGTCTAGTCTACTACTTTAAAATTATAATATTAATAAAAGATATACATTAACCAGAGGCACTTGCTATATCGGGGTCATATTAGTATTATATTAGTACATAAACTGTCTCCACATAACCTGCACCAAAACTTACGTCGAGTGAGCTTTTATTCCAAATAAAGAGAATGAAAATACATACACGATATTTTCCAGCGAATCGTAAAAGCGATTATATTTAAAGCTGACTCTTGTATCTCTCGCGACAACGTGTGCAAGCTTTCCATTTTCCCAAACGACGTCATTATACTTGATTGAAGATTACATAGCTGTACATATTTTTTTACCACTCCAACATCAGAACCTCACACCTCGTGGGACATTCTACGTTTTCGTATTAAATGGAGTTAGTTACATGGAGTTATTTAAGCACTTGTTTTAAGGCATGAATATTAAAATGGTTTATTAAAAAAGTAACGCGGGACTTTCCATTTTTTTTATTTAGAAATTTACTAATATCATTTTTAGGGAAGAGAAATATTTATTCAAATAATTGACGTTTTGATAGAAAGGAAAATTTATGTTTAAGTCGGATACTAATTATTTTTCAAACGCATTAAATTTTTTAATTGTAAAAAATCACTACTTGCGAGTAACCTCCTCAAAAGACCCTATGATTTTAATTGAATTATAATATATATATATATATATATATATATATATATATATATATATATATATACATATATAGTTCTGTTCCGCACTTGTTCTTTAAATACAGTTTATGAAAAATATTAAAGTCGAATTACAACTTCCTGTATTTTTGAGATAAACTTATTAAAATATTATTCCAAAAGTTGCAATTTTTATAATCACAAAATCATCGTCTTTTTCAATTAAAAATATAGAAACTATTTCTTCTCTAATAAAAGAGCTTTTTTTAATGATACTCGACAGGTTTATGGAAAAAATATTTTTGTACTCTATAGCCCCCGACCCCTTCCTTCATTTACATGTACTCAGTTCCATTAGAATATAATTAGAAGTGAAATACCAAAGTGATAATATAATTTTTAAGCTAAATTTGCTTAATTTTCATTGGACACAAATTTTTATTTTCTACTTCTAGTTAAAAAACGGTAAACTTACCTCCAAATCTATTATCATTACTTTATCAAAAGTAATTAAAAAGGTTGTCCTTTTTTGTATCAAATATCTGTCTTAATCGTGTACACTTATAATACAGAGATCTAGACATCATTTTTTAATACATTCAATAAATTTCTTGTAGAATACAAGAATAATACAAAATAGTTTTGTAATGAAACAATTTATTTAATTCTTTTATTCAAACTAGTATGTGTTAACGTATAATTATTGCTTAATTTATTTTAACATTGATAATTACAATTTAATTATATAAAAGTAATGATTAATGCAAAAGTACAAAGACAAACTGAGTAATGTATATTAAATTCATAAAAGGTGACATTTTACATAAAATAAATAACTCTGACTACATATTACCACAAATTTTTCATACGTGATGATACTTAAATATATATACAAAAATATAATTCGTAGCATCCAAACATTCGCTACATTGCCTGTACGAGAAAAACACGCAATACTCGTGTGAATTGTATCATGACAAAACCTAATGCGTATGTAAAGAGGGTGAAACAGGTCGTGGAAGGTTCTTCGGAATATTATACAATAACGATGTTCGGGGGTTCGATGGGGGCGCCGCACCACTGTTTATTCAGGTAAACATTTCTGTTTGAAAAATTTTGGAAAACATCAAATGTTTTCACATGAAAATAGAATGCTTTCACATCTAACAGAAGACAGATCTGGTAATTTGCCCTATGTAATTTGTTACATAGGCAGGTTTAATTTTTCTTCTCCTGTAGTTATTTGAATTAACAAAACCGAGTAATTTGGTGACTAGAATGATTATATTGAAATATTTTGCTCATTATGTTTTTCACAATCTCCCTATATATATTTGCTTAATAAGCAAAACACTACTGAAATCTTTTTTTCTAACCATTACCATTTTACTTTGAATTTTGATACGAAATTATTAAATTTTAACACACTGTTGTGGGTAAAGGCCTATTTTCCCAAATGTTTGTGCTGCATGTACTATCATTGATATTAAACGGTGCTATAAATTAATAGTGAAAGGACTAGGTTTATCAAATTAAAAAATCTTAGCTGGCAACTTCAATGTCAAGATATAGTACAATACACTCCCTGAGGTATTTTAAACATTTTTTTTCTTAGATATGATATTCCACTTTCGTCAAACACTACCATTACCAAACTTCTACCATTACCAAATTTTCAAGATATAACTTATCTTAAATTTGCTGAAGATAACGTCTCCAAAATTAATAAATTTACTTAAGTTTATATATACATAAGTTTAGAATATACATATACATAAGTTTAGAAAATACAATCATAATTCTGTGTTACAGCCACGTTTCAGCTGATTATAAAAACATATCGGAAAAATTTAAAGAATTTAAAATTCATATATTCATCAAACAACAATATCAAATATATATACCATCATTTGATATAACATCAAAATAATATCAATCACCACTCGCACATTTCATATGCCTTTAGCTGATTTTCATTGATAGAGCAATATATACGTTAATGTTTTTTTGCTCCGTTTGCTCTATAGTTTAATGTTTTTTACTCTGTTTGTTCCATAGTTTAATGCTTCTTTTGCTCTGTTTGTTCCGTAGTTTAAAATTTCTTTAATAACTTTATCAGTACTACTTTATAAACGTCACTTTAGTTATAATTTGCAATAAAACTTCCTGTATATTTCATAACAAAACACCGAATTGGACATTTTATGCGAAAAGAATAAAATTGAGTTCAATGTTTCTGAGGCACTTAGCGATATCGAACTATATGATATTCAAAAATGCAAAAAGGTGATCTGTACACTTTATCTAGTATCAAATATAATATCTGGCGTTTCCATTTATTTGGGAAACGCCAGATATAAAATATGTTTCTGGCTGTGGTTCAATAGACATCGAAGAAATTGTTGTTAAAATATATTCTTAATTCTGTTTTTGTACAATTAGAATAGAAAAGTAGGAAGAACCTTTGAATTAAGACCAAATATTAGCAGTCATCGTAGGATTTTACTCAATTTGCTTGCAATATATAAAATAGTGGACAAAACATTTTGGTAGTTCATTGATATTTGATTGGCTTATTTGCAAATAATTCTGAAACGCACTGATTTCCAAAAAGTACTCAAATATCCAAATGAAAAATTCTCCTTATTTATCGATTAAAACACAAATATTTGACAATTTTTTTCAGTTAAAAACTATAGGAGAAATCAAAGAAAATTGCGAAAAATTGAAATGGTTCGGTGAAGTGTTAGACGGAATTATTAAATCACCTCCTGAAAAATGACATTCAGATAAGATTTCGGAAAAAATGTTAGATACATTCTTTGTTTGCTAGGAAATAAAGCAGGAATGAAACAAATTTATTTCTAGGATTATTAAAGTAGACTCTGAATAACATAGTTTAAAGCCAGACACGTTGTGAAATACATCTAAATTCAATAAACTAATAATCTGTCGGTAAATGTATAAATTCTGAAAAGAGTCACCCACATTTAAAAAGAAAATTAATATGATAGTTAAAAATCAAATTCATTAAATACAATTAGTAGTAGTTATACTACTTTGTTATTTTTTTCATAACCATGTATCCCACATTGAGGTGGAAAAATCCGGTCATGTCAGGTATTCTTATATAAGATTGTCTCTCACGTGAAAACATGTTCAAATGCATGTTTTTCGCAAAACAGTTATGAAAGCTCCAGAGGGTGAGCCAGATTTATCGACGTAATATAAACACGAGCGAGAGGAGAATGAGTACGTAAGTTTACACAAGTCTTATATCAGTTTAAAAGTATGAGATTGAATTATTATAATTCGTATAAAAAAGTAAAAAACCACAAATATTTTAATTGACCTCATTTTGAAAACCATTCTCAATTATTTCCTTGTATATATCTTATTTTATAATCTTATTTTAATCTTATTTTATAAATAGTATCTAGTATTTCTGTAATGAATACTTCATTACAAAAATATTTTACAAAATCTTTTGTAACTGTAGATTAACTCTATTTCAATTACTATTATAATAAGTGCATACAAGAACTACTCGAAGAACCTTTACACATGAACACGACTACTGGTTTTTTGCACTTGATCCAATGTTTTTCCATAATTTGTTGATTTGGTCACATGAATAATGAGTACTTTACATTGTTATATAATTTGTTTTATTTCGATTTCCCGAATCAAAAATTATATCCTCTTAATTAAAATTAATTTATTGAACTAATAGAAATCCCGTGTAAAATTAAATACTTAAAAACAATATCTCATCAAAACAACAACGCAAGAATAAAATTGATATGCAAATATGAACTACTAAACACCGTAACCATTGAAATTACCAAAATATGTCCCCCATTTTTCCATCGGATTATTATGACTTGCTTTTTGGATCCTTTTAAAGACAATGGAAAAGGACACGTGGCAAAATATTTGAAATAGTTTTACCACTTTTAATAAAAACTCTTTTTTTTTATTATAGCTAAAAAAGTGTACAAAGGATAAGCGGGTCAAAAAATATCCTTACCTTTTTGTGATACATAGATTTATTTATATATTAGATATTAGACGTTTGTAAAGAACAGTACGGTTTTAAGATAAACAAAATATATTATTGTGCAAGTGTGTCAAGGACTACGAAACAAGAGAAAGGGAAAAACAAACATATAAATTTGTAAGACTTTCAAAAATGCACTGAAATACCTATGTACGTTCAAACACACATACATAGCTATAGTAATTCTTCTAAAATTTTGTTGTTTGGAAGTAATGACGTAATATTTTTAACATACAAGCTAACATGAAACTTGGATTTGGAATTATTATGATGAAACATAATAATTGTAGTGAAACTTTATTATTCCAAAAATACACATCATATACTGGGCAATTTTCTTAACTATCGTCACATTGTCATTGTGACGAGTTTCCTATCATCTTTATTGCACTTGATCCAAAATTATAAGGATTTATATATATATATATATATATATATATATATATATATATATATATATTAAATATAACAAATTTTTTTATAAAAATTACAAAATAAAGATGTTATGAGATTCAAGGGCAATATTATAATTTGGAAACCGAAAATATGTTTAAACAGAGCATGCATTGTTAATTTTTATATTATAGCATATCAGCGATCCGTTTTGCAGAAGGTAATGGAAAATATAGTCTTACTTCGATATCCGTTCATCCAGACCGTGTGAATTAAAGATCTAAAATTTGGAATAACTATAAAAGTAATGATCCAAACCCAAACATTTAAATATGAGAAATGACAATATTTTATTGTTGAATGAGTTTAAAGGGTGTGAATTGATTTATGTCGCCAAAAATATTGATTTTCTATATCCTTGCTGGTGATACATTAAATGAAAGCTAAGAATGTGTAGAACTCATTCAAGAAAAGAATAAAAACAAAGGTTATCGTTCAACAAAATTTTTATGGTTGAAAGAATTGCTTGTCTCACTTTCTTACTTCTTCAATTATAATTTGGATACATTTTCAAAAATTTTTGAAAGTGTATCACAACGTTAAAGTTATAAGCATTCTTCTAAAATAGACCAAATAATTATTTATAATTGAATCACCTGTGTTATAAAAAAATTCATTAAAATACATTTTAAATTGAATCAAACTTTTCTTCAATATTTTTAATTTATTTAATACATTTATTTTTTTAGGTCAGTTCTCCATGAGTTCTGGATAACATATATCTCCGTAGTAATGATAAACTGAGGTAAGCTTAGGTGATAAACTGAGGTAAGCTTAGGTTTGAATAGGTAGACAATTTTAAAGATGCTTAGGGAAATATATTAAAAAGCTACCGAATGTTATAATGTTGAATGAATTTTAAAAAGTTACTGAATGTCACAATGAATGTCATAAGCTGACATTCCACCTTTTATTAACAAATATTTTCGTGATCAAGATGTGATAAGTTCTTAATATAGTTTAAAAAGGCTTTAACTACAAGTAAAACTATGTTAAAGCAAAAATATGTATGTTTTTGACTGTAAGAATATCCTTTATAACTAATAAAAATTAAAAAAAAATGTATTCCTCTAAAGTCAAGTATAACTCTCGCACTTAGTTAAGTATAACTCTCCCGCTTAGTTAGTAGTAGTTATTATAAATTTTAGTAATTAAATGGTGAAGATTCTAAAAGGTTTGAAATAATATTTCTAGGGTCATATTTCAAGTTACTCCAGCTATTATAAACTCATTAAAACGTTAACATTAGAAACTGAGTGTTAAGGTGAGACTCTCGCCTGGTGGCATTTCATTTTAATGAATTTAAAATTCCTGTTTCATAAATTAGAAGAGACTGTACTTGTATCACCACAGTTTAATTATTACCATTATATTGTCTGTATTTATATTTATATATATATATATATATATATATATATATATATATATATATATATATATATATATATATGTATGTATATAAAGTGTGTGTGTCTGTGTACTGTAGTTTAATTTTGTATACAATTATTGCGTATTGTATAAGAGATATTGATGATCGAAGAGTAAAGACGATTTTTTATTCAAAAAGCGATATCTATACATAGATCGTTTAAAAAAAGATTAAAGATAACGAATTTAATACTATGATCAAGAAGCTCGATCATTTTATTAAGCTTTTTGATCGTGGTTTTATTAAGATCGAAAAAAAATTTCTGGGTCTAGGCTGAAACTTAAAAAAAATGTAATTTTTTTCTCGTATATTTTTTGTCTATAACTGTAGTCAAAAAAATATTTTTGATGAAAAATTTATAAAATGGAAAGTTTAAGTTCCAAAACACCGTTTTATTTTTTCTGTATCTTTCGCAAAAGTAACAGTGCTTTAAAACTCACTAAATAATTTTCTGCTCTTTATAGATATTTGTAATAAACAATTTTAGACGTCACTAAGCTACAACGAAGTTTACGTATACCATGAATTTGATAGGAATATTATGTACCATTCAATTTTCATAAATACCTGAATGTGTACGGAACCCTCGTAGTACTAGTTTTACTCGTGCGTGACAGGTTTTTCCAAAAAACTCATTTAGATTCAGAAAAATGGTCAAAGAAAATGAAGGTATTTTCTAAAGAAAAATGCCTTTTAAAATTATTTCAGGTCTGTGTAACTAATATAGATGGGGAAATTATAATCATGTTAAAAATTTTGCACCCCAGAGATATGACAATAAAAACACAAAGAGACCCTGTGACTACTGTAGAAAGTGTCTTCTAACCAAACGTATTCCAGAACAAATTTTGTCCGCCCTGTCATCGTGGAACTTCCCTTAAGTTTAAATGAATTTCCACTTGGTGTCGACCTCTATGTTTACAAGGTCGTGGAAATTGCTAAGTCTTCATTCTATATTCGCGGTGCATTTTGACTTCTGATTGGATACGAACCACACAGAAATAGGGTTATTTTAGTAACACTGTTTAGATTTAAATTTAGACCGTCGTTTAATACACCTCTTAAATATACCTAGAGTTTTGTGCTACGATGTAATACATCACAGTTTTATTCATTCGCAGAACTTTCCACGTCGAATTGTTCTTGATAAGGCTATTGAGTGAATATAAAGTAACTAGTTTATTTTATGAATTTGCTGTATTTGGTATTTCTGATACAATTGAATATATATTAGCTGTCGATTACTTGATATCTCCTGAAAAGTATAATATCGATAATATGTATTTGTAGTAATTATGCATTTTAATATGCAAAAATATGTAATAAAAAGAACAAAGTTTGATTAAAACTTAATTTTCATTTATGCTTGTAGTACATTCACTCATACAGGTATTCAGTGGACATATCCATAAGTTAGATATAAACGTGTCCATAAGCAAAATAACAGCAATCTAGACTCTTTTATTCGTTTAGTTCATGATCACATCTCTAGTTATCTTCGACGTCGTTACATGTACAAGTTTGAGTGACTGACAGTTTGTTGTACAAATACTTACGACTTCAGTATTATAAAATGACGGGACACTAAAAATGAATATATCAAAAAAAAATATTAAACATAGTTTCGTAATATTTCATGCTGAATTATTCATCTCTTTGAATTTGTCCACAAATTCTTTGTAGAGTCTGTTAAAAATGAGTTTGATAAATATTATACTAATGTACACGCAACATTTTCCAACAGACCGCAGAAGTGCTTACATTTACAATGAGTTGCTGTTTTTCTTCATTATATTGTTTGGAGGTTTTTATTTCCCAAAAGACATCATTACGTGCGATAGAAAACTATACAGACGGTACACATCAAAATTCAGTAAATTTTTCTTTTAAGCCGCACCTCTCGGGATTTGCTTTTTAGCCTATTATATTAAATTTTTGCTGAGTAGATATAAAAGTCTGTGTATAAAAATGTATATATATATATATATATATATATATACACACACACACACATATATATATAATTTCATATTTAGAATAAATGGAATTTATATTATTCTACTATATGGATTTCGTGGCATTCGTGGCATCCAAATACCATTACAGAATTATAAATTATTATTTAAATGCATTATGAATGGTATAGTATATTATAATGGTATATAAAAAAATTTAAGTGATAATTGAAAGCTTCCACAAAAACAAATGACTACAGATGCTATAAGGAGATAAGAAAAAGTAAGATGTATGTAATTAACTAAATTAAATATAACTGACGGCTCTACCCATTTCTAGTATGTAATTTTGTAATATGTGAGAGAATGGAACAAAATTTTTTTGAACTGTGAGTCATAAATGTTCTTATAAGGAAATCATTTTAAATATTCTTTTAACAATTAACTTTTGAAACGTTCTAAACTAGAGAGACCACCAACATTTAATCCTAAACCGACTTTTCTTAAATCAAAATAAAACACATAAACATGAAATTTTCTTGCTGAATTGGTTAATTTCATGCATTTCTACTGAAGTTTACTTTCAATTTATTATAAATCATTGGCACGAAGGAAATTTATGTAAGTTTTCTTCATAATATCGCAAAAGCTTTTCTTTTCTCAGCTTTTCTTTCATCATTAAACATAATTGAAAATTACATAAATATACATAACCTAACTCTCTATAATTCTCCCCTACGTCATAAAACTACATATCATGGGACATTTTACATATTCAAATTCATGAAGTATTAGAAGCTAGTATAATTGTCGTTCAAGGAAAACTATTTTCTTCAGTTTACCCATTGATGCATTAATGATTTATTCAGTGATTAAAAAGTTTTGCTTAATATTTTCAATATTGTGAAGTACTAAGCAATGAAGCTCTCACAAATGAAATTGGTGCTTAATGTACAAAGTTTATAAAGTGATTATCTTTCACACCATGAATTAGCAAATTGTTTGAGTAACGTAGTGAAAATACAGTTTTATTTCTTTTATTACACGATACCTATGCAAACGAGGCACGCATTCACCGTGAAAATGTGTCATGAACCAAATGTATATGAAAAGTTCCATGCGAGCTTATAAAATATAATGAGATTCTTTGCGATATATTCTGGTTTAGGTCGTGAAAATACGGTTCAGTAAAATTATAGTGGGTAATATATTTCATACGAAGATCCTTTGTTTTATAAAAACGAGAAAATTTTAAAAATTTGGTTTTATGATAAAATATATCTTTTTACATGACTAAACAAAATAGGAATTATGTAGTCGGAACTCATATATATATATATATATATATATATATATATATATATACACACATATATATATATATATATATATATATATATATATATATATATAAACCACTGGCTTTTATATAGTGTCGCGTAGCGACGAATCAGCTTCAAGTAATTTAAAAAATGAGATATTATTAAAATTATTATATAATCCCGAGTAATATAGATTGACCTCAGTATAAAATTAAGATATTCAATTTGCAATACAAAGAAACATTTATAGACAAATTTTATGGATGGTAATGTCGTTAAGGCTTTATTTCTAATGATGTTGGAATTTATTTCAAGACAGTATGAGCAACATTATAAATAAAGAATAAATTAGTAATGAATAACTTGTCAAGAATCTCCATATGGGCATTTACATCAGAAAAAAAATTATTTACCAAATATTTGTTATCATAAAAATAATTAGTGAGCGTTTTCCAGTAAGAAACACTCAGTCGATCAGCGGAGCACAAGTTCACGAGAGAAAAGGACAGCAACCAGCCGTGTATGCAGTGCGGCATATGTTATTGCGATGTATGTAAAACTTTCTATACCTTTCCCAATTGTGGATGCAAATATTAATAGAGGCAAAAATATTACGTATATTTTGGTTTTACATAATTCTCTCTTTTGCTTTTGTGATTTTGGTAATTTGGTCACATAAAATTTTTGTTAGTTTACTCTTAGAAAAAGCGGAGTATAATTATAATATACATTTATTTTTAGCTTTAGGTTAACATTATGTCAATTTTGCTTTCGTGTGTTCAAATATTTAATCGTGTAATTATGTTAAAAGGTAAATATAATTCTTCCAAAAGAAATTAAACACATATGTGATAAACGAGAGAAAACTACTTAAGGTATTGGAACCCTTTAGATCCTTATATTTTTATTATATATTTATTATATATTTATTCTAGTTCCATGGATCTGTACAAAATTTACATTAAATTCTATGTGTCTTTCATAGAATAAAATCATAAAAAAATTTTTAAGAACTAAAAATTGTTATTAAAAGTATAGAAAATGTAAATCATTCCAGAAATTTAAAAAAATTTACCCAAAGGAGGAAAAAAATTGAACTGAAAAGTAGAAACAAGGAGTTAAAGTAGATTTGCTATTAAGAGTTCTAATAGTAGATTGTTTTCACTTCCCACCATGGAATATCATACTCATTACCGAAATATGTTTATTATTTGATTTGAAGTTGATGTCATCGAACGTTTTAAAAAATGTGTTGTCATTTTCAAAATTAATCTTCCAAAATATTATGTGATTGATTTAAAAAATTGCCATTTTAAAGCTAGGATTTGATCAATTTTAAAGAATCTTTGCATATTCACTCTTATAGAGGTACAGATGGAAAATAAAATAAAATTACTTGCCATTTAATAATTTAGCAAGAAAAATTTGCAGAAACAATTTGGTCACCAAATACGTTTGTTGGGAGATAATTTAAACAAATAATACAAATCTTTAATTCTATATATTTAAAAAAATTCCTAATAATATCTGTTACCGCGTTTCCTTACGACATTTGACCCTCAAAAACCTTTTTCAGTCTATCTTTCGACCCTAAACCAACAACATTATAACCACGTATATAGGAAATCTAAAAAAAATTAAAAGTCTAATGCATATACTTGTATGTGAAATTATTTCTATCAAAATACACTATTATTGGAAGTCATTTAAAGTATCAACTTGCAGACTGCTGATATCCATAAATAAATAAACAGATAGTGGAAAGTTAAAATATTAGTAAATTTTGTGAAATATGTTTGCCAATCAAAAAAATAGATGAAAGAAAAATATTATTTATGTCAAATAATTGCGTATTAAAGCAAAATGATTCTATCATTTCAGTTCAGTTTTTGATCGACGAAGTCAATAGGTGCCATTGTTAAAAGACGGCCTCAACGTTAGAACCAAAATAACCAGGTTAATCGTTGTTATATCTATTGATGAACCTTTTCCCAATCCTTCCGCTCGGGTTGTTACAGGGCCCCTCCTGGGACTCGTAACGACCCACCACTTACAAAAAAGGGTACCTTCAAAAGTCTCTTAATAGTGTCCCGTATCCACCGTCTCAGCACTTTCACCCAACAAGATTAAAGTCTGTCCCTTCTCGCCCTTTGCGAGCGCTCTAAATGACTCAAAGATAAGACCATTCTCAACCTTGTTGATTAAAGATACCACGTTCTTAGGCTCCGCGTGACTCTACATTAACACTTAGGCGCATTCTCTCTGACAAAACTCTACGCGCATCGTCGTATTCACTAAGGTGGAACAAAACATGACCTATTTCCTGCATCTCAAATCTACAGGTACACGCCGGGCTTTCTCTGAGGGCCAATCTATACAGACTGGCACGAAATGCGCCATGCCCCGTTACAAAATGAGAAATATAATAATCGGAGACGAGCCAGTTCTTTATTGCTCGAAATATATTATCTTAATTGCGCGAAAATATCGGGAAAGGACACATGGTCGTTTCCCCCTTGGAATCTGGGATGGACCACCTGGATTGCCAGTGAGCAACTACTATCTCAAAAATACGTCTCTTTCTAGCAACTAGGGATTCATAAGCCAAAAACACAATGTTGAACGGATCCGCAACAAAGCTCTTTCCTCGAGCCAAGATGAAATTTGACGCCCGTTCTGCAGTCACGAGGTCGGTAGACAAGAGAACCGCTAAAAACCGGCAACGCGTCCGTTAAGCAAGTTCTGTTGGCCTTCTGCAGTTCTGTAGGCAGCGTGCGCCAGGAGTGGCGCACGCTGCCTACCGAACCGATGGCGCATAGGTAAATATACCAAGGTATATGGCCGTATACATCAGTTTGAGTGTTGAGTTATTCAGCCCCCAGCTGGATCCAGTAAGCCGGGCCATGACATGGAAGGCTACCCGAGCCCTCACACTAATGTACCACGCCTATAGTAAATAGCTCGGCCGTGAGTCGAGGACCTTGCCCAGGTAGGTCACCTGATCTCGCACACCAATCCTAGCACCAGCTATAACCAGAAACGGCTCCCTCTCCAGCCTTCCCTTGAACAGACTTTTGTGGGGCAAAGCAGAGCTTATTCTTATTGCCCCAGTCATGTAGCTTGGCGAGGGAGTCCTCCGCCCGGCTCTATAACCATCTTCGGTTCGATCCTCTAACCAATAGCAGAGTGCCGTCAGAATAGGCGACGGCATCGCATCCCTGAAAGGATATCGCGAGTATACCATTGAACATCACGTTCCACAAAATTCGTTCAAGGACTGAGCCTTACGGGCACTCCTGGTCAACGTTTTCATAACTTCAGTGTCTCTATCCTGCAAAAAGACAACACGATCACAGAAATAATCCATAATAATCCGGCGGCGGTCCGCTGACACTCCTCGGGATTCTAACGCGGACAACATGAATAAATATTGATGAAACTAGATATGATATGCTTTTTAATCACATTAGCTTTTTAAGACCAGTTTTGAAATTCATCGTAAAATTCAATAGCATTAACATGGAAAGCCAATTATTAAATTTTTCCAAAATATAAAATAAAATCCTAGAATTGAATTGGTTTTACATTCTTGTCCTTGTAACTACGTCGCCATACTCGTATTTGTACTCCACATGAGAAAGAAATGGTTTCTATTTTATAAACATAGAAGAAACAGAAGCAGTAACAAATTTTTTAGGCAACCACCTGCGTAAACGTCTTAATTTAAACGTAAATGTCACAAAATAGAAACATTTTCCGAATCATGAAGTGATGGTTCTACCTTTTGAAGCTAAATATATTTCTGACACAGAGTAATTTTCTTTTTGTAACTTTTCCGTGCCACTGTATTGAAGGCTTATTATGATTTCATTAGGAATCATCTTAATGAGTAATATACGAACCAAAGTCCCAATGATACCGATTTTATTTATATATTTTCTCTCTTAGTCCCAATATTCTTATGGATGCTTTCCATTTTGGAAGGAACGTAATTTTACTTTTTTTCTATTTTTTTCCTTTTCCAAGACTTTCTATGTATATTAAATTTTATGAGAATGGGGCTTTCTCTATCCTTATTTATTTACTATACAAGTGAATTTTTTTTCTGCATTTTCTAAATCCATAATATTAAAAGAACAAATAACAAATAAACGTGAACTAATAAAGAAGTGAAAAAAATAATATCGGAAGTCTTATGAAAATACAAGAAGTTAAGTTCTTCACAAGATCAAACTTTTGTTTTACTTCATATGAAATTGAACTAAGCGTTCCTATGCTCAGTAACTGGACAAAACGGAATATGAGTGAAAAGGGTGGGGAAATCCTTGCAAGTTACTTGAAGAAATTATGTTATGAAGTTCAGCAGAGTGTTATCTAGTATGGTAGGTATAAACACACTCATAATGGTAACTGACTTTGTACGACGTTTCCTGGTCTTTTTTAACTGGCTCTTAACAGTCGCTAACTAATTTTGAATAGAATTTTCGAAACTAAATTTCATGTAGGTACTTCTAAGAAAAAAATATTCTTAAACAAAAAAGACTAAAGAAATAACGGAATTTTTCAATGAAATTTTCACCCACTTCCAGACATCTGAATTTTTTAAAATTCTGTCACATATCAATAACTACGAAAATATAATAATTTTATTAAAAATTGAACATATTTTTTTGTCTCAAAGCAAAAAAAACCTTAAAAAAAGAAAGGAATGTTTTAATTAAATGTTTACCCTCTTTCCGACGTTTGCATTATTATATTTAAAAATTTGACCACCTATCAAAAACCGATAACAACACAGTAATTTCGTGAAATAAAAAAAAAATTCAATCTACAAAAAAATTAAAAATAAATTAATGGTTTAAAGAACTAAAAAAAGAAACGGCTTTTTAAAAAAAAAAACAAAAGGCAAAATAAAATATTATCTTTTAATGTAAGTCATATTAAAGGGTGGGACACTATTTCTTGAAATCTAATTGAAATATCAAGCAAGCATTTTCAATCACGTAATATTAATATGAGAAATAAAATTTACACTCTAATTTTAAATTATAGATATTTTCTTAAATACTCTCTCCTAAAATGCACTCTATTTATGTCATCCAATTACAACATGGTAATTATGGAAAAGAAGAAAATGTATGCTTTAATGTTGGTAACAATGTAAAGGATGGGCCTTTCAAATTAATTTAAAAAAATTCAAGTTTCTGTTTGAACAGTACATGCGTTCTAAATACGTAAAGCTTTTTTCTGTTCATGTTACTTATTTTTTACCCAATTGCGATAAAAAAGAGCAATATTTCAAGTTGTAAGGCGTACTTTTCTTTCATCACTTCTTTAAATTATATATATGCGCAAGGTTTAATTAATGGAGTTAAACCAAATTATCCAGTGCTGGATTCGAATCTCGAAATTAATCTTTTTTTTTAAACTAAAATGAAACGAAGAAGTTCTTTAATATAAGTTAAGATATTAAACATGGCTAAGAAAAAAAAAGAGTTTTCAATTAAAACTAGTACTTTCTCATTTCTATGCTATCTGTAATATTTCCTACGTTAACTGAGTCGTTTCCGTCGTTAATACAATAACCTCAAGTTTGTTAAGAACAAATTTCCCATCAATTAATTGCAAAATTTTACAGTACATATTAAAATTAATTAAAGTTCAATTAATTTTAGTTATTGTCCATTTCACATATAAACAACACACGTAACGTTTGTACGACGATACATTCATCTTTGCAAACAAGGTAAACGATAATGTGAATATGTCATGACAAAACCAAATGCGTGTGATGAGGGAGAAGAAGCCCCTACAAGTTTATAAAACTTAATAAGTCTCTTTGTGATGTACTCCAGTTTGGGTAGTAGAAATATACTCTACTTATCTAGATCTTTAAGGTGTTATTTATTTGTTCGAAGTTTTTTCACGGAAATAGTACAGGTTTCAAATAAAATTTATTGAAATAATGAGCATTTCTCTTAGATAAGGAAGCCATAATAATTATATGATTTCTAGTAAATGTTAAATTTAGGCCATCAGTCGTAGTTTTCTATTTATTTCTCATTTGGGAATCATATAAAAGAATATAAACTTACCAACTTCCAACGCTTTGTCACTTGCTTGTAGGAATCTCTTTATATTATCTGATTTTTCAATTGAAATAAAATAAAATATGGTTTAATCAAAAATACTTAGAGCTTTTTTCAGATTTGCTGAAATCTGTAGTTGGAAAATTTAAGATGGCATTTCAGATCAGCTTCTAGCTCAAAATTTCACAAACGGTACTTAAAAATGAAGGACGATATTTAGAATTTTCCTTTGATTTTTAAAAACTTATCCAATTATAGTCGATTTAAAATGAGTAAGATAATTTCCTTAAATTTACAAATTTATTAAACACAGTGACCAAATTTTCTGAAACATTTGGCGGTAAATTAATTACGATCATCATCTATTTGTAATTTTATGTGAAAAATCTCAGTTTAGGTTAACATTTTTGAAGACAGATAAACGGATATAGAGTCATAATGTTTAGAAAAGTTTCTTGCTTTACTACGAAATATTAAAACGAGAAACAGGATTCAACACATTTGTTCTTCTTTATATCACAAACCAACAAAATCTAAATAATTCCACTTAGAAAATAAATTATTTAAGATAGATTTTTCTCTCTTCTCTTCTCGTCCTTTTTCTACATCTTGTTAAATGAAAATATAAATATTAAAAATTAATGAATGAACTAATGAAGATGGTAAACAAAACACTAGAAATATCATCCAGCGACGACATAAGAATCTATTTTAATTTATTCAATAAGGAATTGTATATTTCTCCAAAATAAAAACTATGCCATATTAGTGTGCTTAATATGGCATAAATTGGTTTATTTATAATGATCTTTTAGGTAACAAAGAGACAAATAAAACAAATTTGTAATATCGCTTAGGATAAGGTTTTCCCAAATACAAAATATTTGCATAAATTTGGGGAAAATTGTAACCATTAAAAATGTTTACTGCCACTTGGTAATAACGTTCATATTGATACAATAATAAAGCAAACAAGCTAGATTTTATAGATGTCAAAATTCCCGATATATCTAATAAAAATTAAAGATTACGAAAATAAGTAAGTTATCACAACTGTTGTATTACTTGCATCAATGATTTGCATGTCAAGTATTGCTAAACATTTTGAATATGTATGTAACAACTTTTATTAAACTGATTTTTCAACTCAAACAATGAAATTTGATACCTAATCGTTGTCAAAATATGTGGTTCATTTCAAGATGTGTACAAGGACACCGCATATGGTATTTTGGTATAACATTTTTTTTTCTTTCTTTGTTTATTCGGCATAAATCCTCACGTGACATGGAGGAATGAATTATAAATAATTTTTTTCTTCGTAAGGTAGATTATTAGAAACGTGCAAAAATACTTAGAAATGTGAATAAAGTTTATTTCCTGGAAGGTAGGTAATTACAAATGTGGATAAAATGTATTTTCTAAAAGGTAGATAATTATCAATGTGGATACAGTTTTTTTTCCCGGTATACCTCCCTACCGGGAGGTATACCGGGAAATTACGAATGTAGATCGTTTCTTTCTAGGAAGGAAATAATTACGAACGTGGATAAAATTTCCTTCTTGAAGGGAGGCAGGTTAATAAAAATGTGGATGAAGTTTTTTCCCGGGAGGTAAGTAGATACAAAATGTAGGAAAAAGTTTCTTTCCAGGGAGGTAAGTAATTACAAATGTGGATAGAGTTTCATTCTTGAGATATATGTAATTACAAATATATGTAAATCTTATTAAGCGAAATTTATGTTCTAAGCCACCTTATCTTATTTCCTTAAATTGCATCTGGTAAAATGATAAATATATTTAACTACCAAAAAAACTAAATTGATGAAACCCAAAGCGCACAACTTGTGTTTTATTTTTTATTGAAAAAAAGTAAAATAGAGCAGAGAGCAGGGAAAAGGAACAAGAAGATGTGGTCAAAAAAGGAGCCGAGTTCAGTCAAGATAAAATTAAAAAGGGGAAAATAATAACGAAATCAATTAACAATTGCGGTGTATTTGTTCTCAGGCAAATGGACGGAGTTGGATGTCATTTTTCAAAGGCAAATTTAAATCTTCAAAAAATGTGAAATTATGCCATTCTTAGAGTAATATCTCTTCTTTCTGGGAAGCAATACTAAATATAGTTTACTTATAAAACTATCCGAGACATAATTACTTCTATGGTCAAAACTTCATGTTGGTGCGCAAGTTGAGAATAAAGCTGAGATTTGTAAGGAGTATCGCAGTAATCTAACGCGTTATAAGATAGACAAATTTCAGTCTCTGTGTCAGTTTTAATGTGGTAAGCTATATGTATGTCTGAACATATGTTGATTAAAACCTTAGCTATTTACTAATGTCCAATTTTCTTAATACTACCTAATAAAACATACAAAGTTTAAATATTTGAAATAAAAAATTGTAATTGCGGGAGTGAAAGAAATATACATTTCTAAAAAATGTTTAATAGATTTTATTCAAATTTTACTTAAAGTGACAAAAATTTTATATTAAACTATTAACATAGAATGCGTATAAAATAATAGAAAAATTGTGGTCAATGTATGAAAAATTAACTCAATGAAAACGTGGATTATAATTATTATCAATTCCTCTGGCAGTCTCTTATTAACGTTTATGTTTGGCTACATACCTTTTGTTTATAATCGCAACTAAATTTCTCTATAATAAGCATGTGACTTTATTTCTTAATGCAAGTATTTTTTAACATGTGACTTTTTTAAAAAAATGATAAACTACAATATGCGTGCACGCTTATTGGAACAAAATAAGGAAAAACATCGACACCAGCACAGTTTTCTACTCATTTACGTGCTAGTACATTTGATTTTGTAGATATAAAAATAAAAAGCTTAGATATGCTTAGACAAACCACAGTTTGATTTGAATTTTATTAAGCCGATTTACAAACGCCCATGTAAATTATAAAAAAAATGGTCAGCATATAAGTAGATTTAGCTTTAATTTTTCATAACTCTGAACATAAATAGTACAGTATAAAACTCCGATTTTTCAAAAATTGTATACTGATACGTAATATTTTATGCATAACTTTTCCCGTTCGTAAACTTGTACTGGTCATGTCGAGTTCATTATAAATTAACTCGACAAGTATTTAGATGTTCGTAATATGCAGAGAAAGTTTTCCACCGAATTTTCCTTGTACCTCTCATTTCCCAAAGGACATCATTACGCATGATTGAAAACTGTATAAGCGTATATGTCATAATTTTGTGTATTTTTCTTTCAGTCTGACAACTCCGACAACGAAGTCGCCTGGGGCTGGTTTGAAGTTAATGTTAAATTGTTGCTTTTTTAAGAAATTGATGTGACAATTTTATATATACAGTTACAGGTATACAAAAATCTTCTCATTATAGTTTTAATATAAATAAATTGATACGTGATCCAAGATTCATTTTCCACTTGTAGAAATTATTTTTTTATTTTTCGTTATTCTGATAATTTTTGATATCTTTAAAAAAAATGTTTATAAAATTCATTATGCTGTTGATAAGTTTGTAAAAAGCTCGTTCTTGAACACGTCCTTTATTTTCTTTTCATGTAAATATTTATTTCAGCATCACTTTTTACTTACTAACATTTTTTATATTTTTTAAGAGGGTTCTTTATACACTTAGGTTTACCTAAAGGTTTAAACATTGAAAGCTACATAGTATTTTTATTAACCTATTACATGTGTTACTATTATTTTTCACTATTTTATTATATTCTACTTTTTAGAGACATAAGATAAATAATTGGTAATCTATAGAGGTTACCAATTATTTTCATGCTGAAAACGACTTTAACAACAAGTAACTTATTTTATAGTAATTTATTGTGAATAAGAAGGTACTTATTTTAAGTGAGTTATTTTTACTTTTTATTACCTAGTTTTTTTGAAGTCGGTCCTTTAAACAATTTTTTTATATCTTTAGTTTTGATAGTATTTTCCTGTCAAATTTTTTTGTCACTAGTTCTGACTTTTTACATTAGTCTAAAATCTTTCAAATTTTGGTAATCGCTTTTCTAAATTTTTTTGAATTAATTTTCAATTATTATTACTTTTGTTAATTTATTAATTTTGTTTTGCTAGTCTACTAATGAAGAAACTTCCATCGAGAGATGGGATTATAGTAAATATGAAACTATATAATAAAGCAATAATGAATGCAAGAAGACCTAAATATTATTAAGCATTCTTTTATATTTAAGTCCGTTGTTATTTTATACACTTCAATTTGTGTCACGCGATAATTATGAGTATACGTAGCATATTAACTATTAAAGTAACGAACAAAAATTGTTCAAAATAGCAGATTTTACGTAAAAACTTGAAATTGAGTGAAACACGTTAAACACAATTACAAATGAATATTTACCCGCACATGTTTCCTTAGGTAACACTCAAAAATATTCGTGTAATCATTTCAGAGCGGGCAAATATAATTATCGGACATTTTCTTTCGATTCTCTTTTATTATTTGGGATATAAAATAAAAACTAACCAACTAACCATAAAATTTTACAAAAGATGCTTGTGAAGATATTGTCGAAAATACCTACGCCATTTTTCCCGGCGACCGTTTGATTTAGAAAATCAAAAGGCATGGAATGAAAAATGTTTCAGGCACTTAAAAATATTTACACAGAAATTTTAGAGGGGACAAATGAAGTACTATAATTTTTTTTACTTCAAACTTATGGAGCACTTCAAAAAAAGAAAAAGTTTGAACGTCCAAAATTATTTTTTAGAAACTTTTAAAATAACTTTAAAACTTTTAAATTAAGTGAAATAATTTTGTATTAATTTTTTTAATGAAATGCTAGTATCTAGAATTGGTTACAGATTTGTGCAGTCAGTAATTAAACAATAAGAGGGGTAAAAACGTAAAAAGAAAATAAAAATAATAAATCACCACACTTTCATTTTAAAATATCTTTCTAGGCATATGCTATTTAATATGAAATATTTAAAAAAAATAATAATTTGCTCTGAGTTTGAGAAAAAACTACCCCTAGAAAAAAAATTTAATTTTGCACGTATAATTGATATTAATCACATTCATCCAAATGTCTTAAAGTTGTGAGATCGCGATAGATTGAGAAATGGGCATGATGAAATTATAGTTTTTTAATTTACCACGGCACCCTAGACATAAATATTACTCTTCCTCTAACAAAACTACAAAACACAATCGCAATATTGTAATAAAATAGAGTTTGAAAAAACAACCTTCACAATTTTTAATTTCATTGTTTTTAATTGTTTTTAGAACTTACCGCTTTTTATGATACAGTATCGCTATTTATTTTATCTACAACTTTCACTTATCCGCCAGCGATTACCATCTAACCATGCATTAATCCTACTAAATTATATAAGTATTTATTCCGTTTAACTATCCCATCAAATTCTATATTTGTTATGTTTACCTGTCCTATGTAATTCTATATTTGTTCTCTTGACTTATCCAATTAAATTTTGTTTTTCTTATGTTGACTTGTCCTATTTAATTCTGTCTTTGTTCTCCTGATTAGTCTCAATTAATAGTCTATTTGTTGTGTTGGCTTAACACATTCTTTTCTATACTTGTTTTGTGAACCTGTCCCATTCAATCTATATTTATTCTGTTGACCTGTTCCATTCAATTCTTTATTTGTTCTGTTGACTTCGTCTATTCAATTCTAAATTTGTTCAGTTAAAACTATAATTGACAAATTAGCTCTATTTGCTTCGCCCGTGACTCCCGCCGCCCTGGATTTTAATAAATATTTTTTTTGAGTTGGAGGAAATGCCTTACTAATATTAATCTAGCTCCATAACCTAAGAATCGATATTAATATTTTATACTTAAAAATATTTAGGCATAAGCATCCTACATGACCCTAAACCAGTAGGACTACTACATCTAGCGAACAGACATAAAGGACATAGAGACAATTCACATATATAATAAAATATAAAATCGTTTATGGGAAAAGCATTTAAAGACTTTGAAGATAATTCTATATCCTATATAAGTTGATTCCATATTCATGTCTCTATGATCTTATATGTATAACTAACCGAAGAATGTAAATTTCATTACTAGTTATTTTTTTTCAATACGCAAACAGTAGGAGCAGAGGTAGTTTGCAGAAAAAAATTTTAAATCTATGAGTTAAAAAGGAGCACATGAGAAATCCAGAAGATTTTTTTATTACAAATTAATATTCTGAAGGTGAAAGTATACGCAAATTTCTACATCTCGAAAACTTCATTGCGACCACATGCACAACAAAATAACCGAATTTTCATGAATTAAAATATACCTCAGGTCTGAATAATTTCCATCATTAATTTTTGAACTATGCAGAAAAATGTTGAGGTTAAAAAAATCACACTAACAAATACGAATCACGTCAGCGAACCACGCTGATATACATTACACTTATCTCAGTGATTTCTTTCATAACGTTGTCGTAGAGGCTCTAGTTCTCCAGCCTACGTTATTACGCCTAATTGGAAATTATGGTGATACGTACATTATAATTTGGTTTATTATTCCCCCCTTTTGACGTCAAATATCTACTGTGGGGCTCTCCGCTTTTCCTTTTTTTCAACAATATCGATTGCATAGGAGTTCTTGTTCGTTCAAAGTCACCGTCCACATTCATTTGCAATACGACTCGAAACATATCTTTGAGGTATTGGATTGTCAAACGAATTACAATTTTCATGTAATGTTAATATTAGTAAGGAAAATAAAATTTTTCTTCGAAAAATGAATATAGTACATATAATAAGAACGGGAGAAAATAGAAATTGAGTAGGTACACTTAGCCCTTATTAAATAATTATCAACTAAGCAAAATATTACTTTTCTTTTATTTTACACAGAAAAATAATCAGGGAAATTCAAAGAGAAAATTAATTGCTTCATTTCAATCAGTAAGAAATAAATCGAACATCTTAAATTATTTCGTGAACTGTTTGTTTAAACAAAGCAAAAAATTAACTATTTTCTCGAATTCACTAAATATCACAAGGATCATGATTAATGGATAGTGGAATCCGCTATAATTGTAATATTTTAGTATGTCTAAAGGTTAAATGGCTTTATTGAGAAGTTTGAGATGAATTCAGTTAAGTTTCATAGAACGGAGGAAAACCCGTCTTTTCCATTGTTAGAGAATTAAGAAAAATCTAGAAAACATGTTTCTAACGACGGTTATGTCAATATATGCATATATGTGCTCAAAATTTCTACTTCAAGATATAAACTAAATGATTTATATCATAATTTTTTTTAAACCTAAAATAACAGGGAATTCTTCTTCTTATATTTCCACCTTTTAATTTGAATAGAAGAATAAAAGTTTCAAAATAACGCCATATTTAAGTTGATTTAATATTAAATAGTCACAATATATCGTATATCAATAATTCTAAATTGTATATTCATAAATTGTATCCTCTTAAATTGAAACTAACGGTGATGAATGATACAAAAATTGAGTAAAAAAAAAACATAATTCATAAATTTTGATTTAACAGATATACATATTAACCAATATTTATTTACGATTATGTCGATATTTCTAGAATACATATTAACCAATATTCATTTTAACCAATATTTAGACAATAAGGAACATAATAAGTTGCATTGCCATTATTAGTAATGCTCACCGTATTCTAAGAAAGTGAGTGAGACGGAAAGATATTCCCACTCTATTTTATGACATTGATAATTCTATTAATAATATATTTAATATTAAGATAGTAATGTAATAAAGGTAATGTAGTACATAGTCATGTAATACAGGTAATATTGGAAAATCGAGGGTCCTTATAAGCAAAATATGAATAAACTAGGATTTGTATTGAAAAAGTTGGAAACAAAATATTGAGGGGAACTGAAAAAGTGGATTTAGATGGATAAGTTATATAAATTTAGATAGCTTAAGGGAAAGTGGACATTGTGTCATATATGCGGGAACATTTGTCTCAATAAATTACCAGTCTGACAGGGAAAAAGGATAAATTTCACATAAATTTGTCGAGATATATTTTGACCGCACTCTTAGCCTCAATTAAGTACTTTCCTCGCTCCCTAGAGGTTTCCTCTGGTATCAATACACAGTCGAAACTAACATACTAACATGACCTCAGCCGAGACTAACATGTACCGAGATGTGTTCCAATGATGACATCACTCTGCGCTCATTTGCTAACAATCAAGCGAAAGTAATTACATATTGCTGAGTATTGTAGAATGAGCATGCTAATGCAGGGATTTGGCTGCAAACAGGCTCTGTGTGTATTTGTGGTTGGATATAGTGATTTCACAGAGGTATCACGAGATGATAGAGTTCATTAATATCTTATTGGAATACTTTCACAAAACAACCGATGTTTTTTTTTGTGGCACTTTATAACTAGTCGCTTTCCCTTGTTTCTTTTAGCGATGTTAAATTCATTATCATCCATTTCTATTTACGATTATTTTTAAGAGAGATAAAAGTTTTAAATTTGACACATATAAATCTTTATTACATAAAATCTTTGGTAATACACCAAAGATTTTCATTATCTCGTTATCGTAATAAAGTTTACGACTAAACAATTTTTCTATTTTTCACCATTAGTTGTGATTTAAGTGACTAATTTCAAGATTCACAATGATTTAAGTGACTAATTTGAAGAAAATAATGTTGTTTGCGGCGGTTTTCCCCGAAAATACTTACGAATTTTCTATTTCTTTAAGAGTCATAAAATTTATTTCTGACCTTTTCTAAAACAACTTAAAGGTTTTTTTTGAGCCGGCCACGTCTAACATAAAACTTTTGGTTTGATCTATGGGTTTAAATATAACTTTTGCTTTTCATGTTATTATCACTAAAATTCATGTAGCAATGGACAGAACAAACGATACAACGATAGATGTATAGTGATTTGTAATATTATATACCGGTGGAATTCAATATAGGTAAAGCAAAAGTTAGATCTTTTGAAATACGTATTACGTTATACAGAAAATATAGCATAGTTAACGGGAGTAAATATAACGGTTTTCAATAAATTAACTAATATTTTATGAAGAAAGCCGTGTATCATTTTTTCATTATCTACCCCTATTGAAAAATCCTTTATGATCCTATTTGCTTTATATCTCGTCTCAAATTTTTTCCTTACTGTTTACCTTATCAACTGAAAGAAAACTGCCATGAATATATCAAAACCATTATCATTTAGGAATTCAACCATTTCATGATTAAAAAAAATATATTGCATATCTTAGAAACTTGTGAATAAATTTACTAAATAAATGCAAATGAGAACTTGGTAATAGATTGGTGAAAATTAATAAACGCATAATGTTTTATATTGACAGGAATAAACAAGATACGGGTGGAAAAAATGAAAAAGTAGATAAGAAACTATAATAAACCTAACTTTGGAACCGGACTTTGTTCGTTATCTCGATTCCGGAATACTATTGTTGGAGCAACTCTGTTCGTCTTCCTATCCGTCTGTCAGAGGTTGTATTTTCTAAACTCAAAATAGCAGAGATTTGAAATTAATACATTGCGCGGAGTATTTTTAGCCCAAAAACACAAAAATAATATTTTAAAATGTTAAACGTGTATAATCATTTCATTTTGAGTGGCTTCTATAGGTATAATAAATAAAGCTTGAAAATTTGTTTTAGGAATATACGTTGGAAGGAAATATGTTTTTAATTTATTTTCTTTTCTGGAAAACAAATATTTGGTGGGTCACCAAATTTACTATGTCCGGACCTATTTTATTACTTCCTCTATTTTAAAAATAGAAACTTAAGGAACGTAATTTGGCTTTAATATTTCCCACATTCTGTATTTAAACAGGAAGTAATATAAACAGCTTAGAATAGAATAGTAAGAAAGTTATGAGTAGTAAAATCGAAGTATTGAGAAATTCAGGAAAGATCTAATATTAATAGGTAATATTTTGAAAGATGAAAAATATTATTATTATTTAATAAAATACTATGTACCCCAAATGTTTAAATCTTATATATATCGAAATCTCGTAGTACGTGTTCTATTGACACTTAACAGGTTTGTTTGACATTCGCCTACATTGTTTTCTTTTCATGGTTAAATTCATTACAAACCATTTCCTCGTTTTTATGTTTTACGTGAATATTTTTATAGATTCTCTGAGCTTCACGAGCATATTGTGAAGAATTTTGGCTTATTTACCAACAACAACAATGTCAAACGAACTATCAATGACTTGTTTTCCAAAATTCTAACTATATAATATATCGGGGTTTTAATTATTTTTGCATCCTTAATTAAATTGACCGTTAGTTAGATGTCTCATTTTTATATAGTTAAAAGTCTTACTATTTTCTGTTGCATATACAAATGCCATTGATTTTTTTCATAACGTCTTCTGAAAATGTACTCAACAAAGCATTTTACATATCGCCAACCGTATTGGTCTAATTTCCAATTTAAAACGAATAATGTATTTTATTGGCCAATTTATTCGTAATTTGATTTTGTGAGCCAAATGGTTAAACAATTCTAAAATGTAATAAATGTTAATGAATCTAATGGTTTTCTACATATAAACTTCAACAAATTATTGCCTTTTCTATTTTAATAAAAAGCGCTAGTCTTAGAAAATATATTTTAAAAACTATATGTCCATAATTTCTTCAATATTCCTTACTGCCTGTTCCAGATGGAAATATTTTGACTTATTGCGGAATTGCAGCGTGTTTCAAAGGCTTTCTTAAAAGAATATGAATAACGACTTACACTATTATCATTAAATTATGACAACTTGTAAGAATCCAGTTTACATACTTTTCAATACCTTAGCTAATATTCGCTTTAGAAATTTGAGTTCTAGGTCCATTCCTAAAATAAGGATAGAAAATAGAAACTAGTACCTAATATAAAATACTAATGTCTAACTGTTTTTAAAGCTTAAAGATAAGCATGAAACAGTTGTTAGACTTTTTACGCATGTATTTAATACGTTTTTTTCTACAACCAACACCTCCCTAAGTGGTAGTATAATCCACAATAATTGTAGGTTTTCCAGTTTTTCAATTACTATTTGTTTTATCATTTATAATTTACACAAGCCAACTATTTTTGTTCTTTTTTGGTACATAAGGAACTGGAGTGCTTTGGTATCTAAATAAGTTTAATATTCAATTCTCTAATTCTAAGAAATATATTGAAGGTATTTACAGAAATTATTTCAAATGCATCTAAATTTTTATAGATCGTGAAAAATTTATTCTCTTTAAATTTTGTGAAATCAACGAAGCTGAAAATAAGAAATAAATCTATAAAAAATAATCATTTTAATTAATAAAAACTTGATGTTGAATCTTGTATGATGAAGCTGAAAGAGTACATTGATTACAGTCATGATTAGTGTCATGTTACTCAAAAAGCATCCCACGAGCCAAGTTTATATAAGGAAATAAAAAAATTAAGTAATATTAAAGAAAGTGTGAAAAACAATATCAAGATATCCTAAAAATTTACAAAGTTATAAAACTTAAAACTCTTTGTACAAAAATTATCGTTGCGTGTTGGATTGTTCACAAGGTAAACGGCCTTTGACGGCACGGCGCACCGCGCATAACTGGGTTCGATTTCCGGCTGCTGGCCGGGTGGGGTTGGATTGGGGTTGTGGTTGGCTGTAAGAGGTTGCTTTCACTAACGCTTGTGTGCACCAAACACGGTCAGGATTATCACTTGGACTTACTGAAAGTTTAAAACGTATTTCTTTTTCTCCTTAACTGACAGAGAGTCTACTTTAACGAGCGTGCCCCGCTGCACGGTCCAATCGCTAAAGTATCCATACGAATTACGTTTTTAAATGTCAGTAAGTCCAACTGACAGTCCTGACGGTGTGTGGTGCATACGGGTCTA
Organism: Druceiella hillmani; assembly: GCA_039881145.1. Taxonomy (NCBI): domain Eukaryota; kingdom Metazoa; phylum Arthropoda; class Insecta; order Lepidoptera; family Hepialidae; genus Druceiella; species Druceiella hillmani. The sequence goes on from JAYKKI010000137.1 coordinate 143,288, forward strand.
AGTCCGCAACATGTATCAACTGTATACATTAAAGTATATAAGTAAATAATTAAAAAATAATTTCATTCTGTCAAGTGACTGTATGACAGCATCTGTCCTGCTTGCCATGCGATCAATGCGACCAATGTCCAACGCCATGGACATTCGACATTTCATCAAAGGGACTATAAGCGCTGAAACTTTTTGTTTTGTTTTATTGTTCTGTAGCTATTGAAGAGTAATTAATATTTATATCCGGTAAGAACGATTGATAATAATTATGAGTCAAACACAAACAGGCAAACATTAAATACCGAACAGAGAATTTTTACGTGCCTTTGCAAAAAGACAAAGGAAAGAAATAAAGCGAATTTGCTTGAACCCACACATATAAAATATGTTTGTGAAGACTTCAATGTGGGTATAAGTAAACATTTTAAATACTATCTAATTACATTTATTTTTACACTTGTCTAATTATGCTCTCGTTTTAATGGGATTGTAAGTGAAGTACGTAAATATACAAAAATATTTAGTTTTATGAGGCACGGATTCGAAGTCAGCACTTTGATGCACTTTAAACATTAATAATAGGGAAGTTTGTTAAAAACCATTTCAAGAAGGCCATCGCATGCTTGATTTGCTGCGTAATCACGAAAAGCAATACTCGCATATTTGCTATAAACCAATATGGTAAGGTTTACTTTAGTTTATGCTTAGGCGTCACTCTGCATTCTACAGTGCATTTTGTTTGATTTAAATACATACAAGAGATCTTGATACGATTCTCTGGCTGCCCAGAAGAAATTATTGATGAATAAAATATTGCTTCGATTGACTCCAATCACAAATGCAAAATGAACCTACTTTTATTTTATCCTTTGTTTTTAGTGTTCCGTGTCACAATTGCCAAAAAGGAATACTGATGGAATCAATTCTATCCATCCTTCCGTCTGTCACAAGCGATTTTCTCGAAAACTGTGTGACATAAAATTTGTACATCATTTGTGTGGTGTGGTATATTGTGACCCAATTACAGAAATTAAGTATGAAAAGTTTATTTTTGATTCAGGAATCTTAATTTTAATTTTGAAGAAAAAAAGTCCATTAATGTTGTTATACAAATTCAAAGTAAAATTGTTCAAATAATTCTACAATTTTTATATAGGAATCAGAAAACTACAAATTAAGATTAAAAAATTGTGTCGATCGTAACGACAAATCAGCCAGTGTACACAGAGCAGTACTGACACATGTAGCGATGCGGAAAGTTGACGTCAAGGCGAATGACGCCCGATGACGATTCGTAAATTTAAATTTAAAATTCTATATTACTGTTATTTTTTATCAACCAATTTTACAGTTTTAGTATTATATAAAAAGTCTGTTTAATTTTTGGAGATAGTACACTTCTCCTTTATAAATATATATAAATACTCGTCATGCCAGTATTTTCATTTACGAAGAAGTACACTCAAAAATAATTCATACGTCTGAGAGAACAATGCGCATGTGCAGAAAGTTTAATCATTGAAAAGTTTATAACAAAAATTTATATTTCCAGTTGCAAAATAACTATTTAATTTATTAAAAAAAAATAAATACTTAATTTCTTTCATTTTTCCACATATTTTACGCAAAATTTCAATAATTTCTCGTAATGGGCTTTCATATTCAGTAAAAGAAAATTAACTCGAATTTTTGATTTTACTAGTTTACATTTTACTAATATTTTAGTAGTTTTCTTAATATTTTACTAGTTTCCAAAAAATTCGAAATGTTTTCTACTTATATATGACAAATAATTCTGGACTGGAAAATAATTCATCAAAATACTTTGTTATATGGTTGGAAATTTATTTAATTTGACAAGTTTTCTTAAAATTGTGAGCGAACTGCGGTAAGATGAGATTCTTGCAGCTCACTGATTGGCTTATCACTGATTGATAATCAGCTCACTGATTAATAATTTGCAACGAAGAATGTAAGAAAGGAATCATTAGCTGTAGTGATATATAAAGGTAAATTGTAAATACTTTAAAGAAAACTGACACCTAAATAATTAGATGGATGGATGGTCAAATAAAATTTGGTATGAGAATAGTCATTAGGAATTTTGTATTTTTCCCTCTCAAAACTCTCTAAGCATAAAGTTTATTAAAAACACTAATAGATAGCTTTGATAGTATCACATCGTAATGTATCTATGAGCATATAATTAACCAAAAAACGTTAATAGCTATCTATTACGTTATAGCGTTACGTTAATAGCTATCATTGGCAGAATCGATATAGTAATATTCACCAATTCTAGATGTTTATTAATCTATAATATCCAGATAAATTATGTTGCTCGAGGGTATAAACTATTATCATACCAAAATTCATAAAAATCTCTCTATGGTTTTTCAAAATGAATTTTATATCTAACGAGAACTTATTTTTTTAATTTGAGCCGTGATTGTGTGCATTAGAAATCACACGCTAATAATTCCAATTATTATAAACAAAATGCTTAAAGATTCGACAAGTCATCACAATTTTCGTTCAGAGACCCTTTTTGCTTACCCTATATTTTTATATGACCAAATATACATTTAATTACAAATCAGTAATAAAATAATAAAAATTTGATTGTAATTAAACTATTGAGTCCACGGAATGAAACAAACATTAAAAACAAATTAAAATGTGCAAAAATAAAACATTAAGTATGTAAGAAGTGCGTGCAAGTTCTAATCGTACGCAACATTTTACATCACCACAATCGATAAAACAAAGGATATTTTATTGCTTTTCTTCATCTGAAAATTTTACACTTAATTGATATTAACGAATGCATAATGAACTGGTTTATTGAATTATACATTTTTCATTTCTGAGCTGTGAACATTTCGCGTAATTTACTTCGGATGTGATACATTACGAAGATATTTATATGATGTAATGATTTACATTATAGAGCATCTATTAAAACGATGTCGATGCCAAAATCCTCTTTGCATTATTATTCACGCAGAACTGAAGCATATTTAAGTCTCACCGTATAAGGTTTATGGGCACTTTTTGCGGTAATCAAACTCGTGCCGTGCCTCTAGTGATTGCCGACCATAAACGTCTGGCTTATAATAATGTGAAACATTAAGGTATTTAAGTGCCAAAACTGAAAACAGAAACGGGCCAAAAATAATATCAAATATGATCTGACGTTTTTCAAGGATTTTTTATATGCTCTATTGTAAAAATTGACTTCATTAGTTTTAAAGTATTTTACAGGATCATTGTTTTTGAAGCATATTATTATGATTTGAATATGTATATCTATATATGTATATATATATATATATATATATATATATATATATATATATACCCATGTGTACCTATGTGTCTAATACTCGACTTAAGTGTTACAATATTATGCTCAAAGTTATGATGTGCCAGCATAACTTGCAGCAAAATTGTATAAATTTATAAGTAATTTTCACGCAACACGGTATGTTATATTTTTTGAACTAAGTTTACTTCACGAATTACGTAACAAAAGCAGGTGGTAACAAAAACTAGTCTACTATTCATAAAAGTGATTTTCTGGATCAACCTGAATATGAAATGTGTGCAAACTTTTTGGGACACATGGGAATATTTTTAATCATGTTGAAAACGATTAAAAAAAGTATTTCGTTAAAATGATAACATAAGCTTCATCTCATACTTACAGTGCTGCGCCCGCTCCCGTTCCTAATGTTTTTTAAATAATTGCAATTAATCATAAATCGATATCCGATTATGCATCTTACCTCCATTATAGCATTCAATATTTTTAACATACATTATCTTTTATTCAGAGTAAAAAGTCCATTGATGTTAAATCTGGAGAACTAATAGGCAACCTATGCGGTACATATCAAGCTATCCACCGGCCATTAAATTCTGCTGGGTAACTACCGGTGCGGCAGCTGAATAGTGTGCAGGTGCTTCTTCCTGATGGTACCATATGCCACTTATATGGATTAAGTTTCATGTAGACGTGGAATAACACCGAATAAGTCGCAAAGCTCGTTCTGGATGAAAAGTAAATAACGTTCAGTATTTAAACCGGGTTGCAAAGAAGTCCAAAAATAAAATCGTCTGGGATGCCAACTCAAATATTTACCGATTAACTCTGCCGAAATGATATGCGCTTTGTAGTGTAAACATTTATTTTGGACCAAATATGAGAGGTTAGTTAGTTATGCATTCTATTTCTAGTAATTGTTGTTCACAGAATTTTATTGCATGACGGTTTGCCCATTCGGTGCTGGATCAACATTGACAGTATTAATTGATGATTTTCTCTTATAAATTATTCCACCAAATTGCAATCCCCGGTACTTTTATACAGTAAAATTAGTGAAGTAAAATTGAGCAGCTGAGGTTACATTAAAATTTCTTTCAAAGCTTGAAATATAAATAACAAATATTTCAATATTAATTAATGGAATTTATATGTACATATTAAGTCGACTAGTAAATTTTTAGCCACAACTTCAGGACTTTTCTAGAAAGAGCCTCGAAACTTTTAAAAGATTTTACTGTAGGGTATAAATAGACCAAAGTGCAGTCAGTTGACAAAAGCGCCAAAGCTTTAAGTGAATTACATAAAAGATGATGGGTTTAAATCGATATAAAATACGAATTCTATTAATTTACAAAGTTCATCTGGGTCACAACGTAAAGACTGCCACAAATAATATATGTCATGCAAAGGGCGAATCCATGTTGTTTTACGTGATGTCAAAGATGTGGTTCAGAGTATTCAGGAATGAGGAATACGATCCTGAGGACCAACCCCGTCAAACGTCAATTCAACGCGACGCCCGGCCCGTTGAATTGACGTTCAACACTTACGACGTCTAATTGAGGAAGATCCTCGACTGACGACTCGTCAATTGGCAGATGAGCTACACTGCAGTCATGGCACCATAAAAGATCATTTCCACGAAGTGGGAAAAGTTTCTAAATATGATGTGGATGAACTCGTAGGGTACGAGTTGTCATCATATCATCTTCAGTGAAAAGTTGTTATTTGTTAACAGTTATTGACATTGAAACGTAAGTTTTACTGGTTTAATTAATTAGTAACCGGCGATCATAAGTGAATTACATACGTTAACCATACACACAAACATTGATGGCTGGGTTTCGGAGAAACAGGAATTCCAGTATCCAATCCTGAAATAATTACCAAAAAGGTGATGCTCAGCTGCTAGTAGAATGTCAAGGACATTATTTATTGGAAGTTGCTTCCAGGGGGATCTACAATTAACACAGATATTTACTGTGAACAATGAGACCAATTAGCTAACAAATTGAGTAGTCAATAGGATCAAATTTATTTTCTACATAATAATGATAGACCACATGTTGCAAAACGTACTCGTAATAAATTAGGGGAGCTCGGCTGGACTCTATTCACTCACCCACCATATTTGCCGGACATTTTGCCCTCTAATTACCATTTATTCATGCTCTAAGTATCCATTTACATGAAAACAAATTCGACGTCAATGAAGATCTCTAAAACGACCTCACTCAGTTTTTTAATTAATTTATTGATCAAAGTCACCGGTATTTTACAAAAAAGGCATATAGTCACTTCCAACTAGATGGAAACAAGTAGTGGATAATAATGGTGCGTACTTAAATTAAATTTAGTGTAACATATACATTTTTTTTTAAATTGTTGACAGAAACTCGGTTAAAAACTGATTAGCCAACTCAATATTTACGAAAATTGTAATATATAAATATTTCTGTGCTCAAATTGTCTCTCCTTTTTGTCCATATATTATCTGATTTATTTTTAATGTATACATTTTTCACCATCCAGATATATTATTTTATGTCGCATCGTCAACAGTTGTAATATTTTATTCTCTGTAAAATATGCACATATCCCATTAATAATACTTAATATGAACATCATAAGTAAAATACTAAATTTTGATAATTTTTGTTATTTGTAAATTATTGTAATAATGTTAATTACCACGTAATAATAATTACATCAATCTAATCACTAATGTTCTTTCACTCATATTATTTAATTGCGTAGACACTATGGAATAATATATTATATTTTTTTCATTTATTTCCACTAACTTGAACAGAGCTGATTTCGTAATAATATTATTTAAAGTGAAAAGGGTTTTTGAAGTTTTAAATGCATTATTGTTTACTTTAGTTTATTCATCTTGTGAATCTATTTGAAGTATATTTCTGTAAAAAGATAAATGTTTCCCTTTTACTTACAACTTTTTCATTGATTCTTTTTAGAAACGGATGAAAATGTTCTTAGTCCTTTATCAAATTCTGCTTAGCTCGCTGCATAGAATCTCCTATATAAATTAAATATACTTTCTTGGTTATACACTGTAGACGCAACGTAATTCGATTTTTATTTCCAACACACGGTTAACATCAAAGTATACATTTCTTTAGGTTGAAGCTTGTATATATGTAAATGTGAAGTTGAATTAGGTTTCTTTAATTAAACGAAATGGAAAGGCAAGGTTATTCAATTTATCTTAATAATTTTTTTTACGTCGGCCCTTTTTATTATGTTTTAAATGTTGCTACACTTTTTAAAAAATGTTTTCAGGTTTTGTGCGCCCGCCTAAAATTTCGTTTTGTTTTTTTTATATGATGAAAAAAGAAGATTACTTCATCAATCCACAAACAATTAATCAAATATTTTTTATAAACATCAGTCGCACTTTTATCAGTTAGTAGTCATAAAGAATTATTTATTTTTATCATTGGAATAATTTCACAAATAATAATCCAGCCATTACAATCAGCTGCTGTTCATTTAATAACCAAACGGAATATTTCCACTTATTCTTAAAAGCATGAAAGCGTTTTTCTTTTTCACTGTGAAAGCATAAGAATAACGCAGCCAAATGACGCATACCTGGGATCTATTTTAATAAGGTTTTTTGATTTTCCTAAATTTAATGTCGGTGGCCGCTCTGAGTAAGAAATATTCGTGAGATCAAAGTTTCCTTTAACTGTTTCACAAGAAAATACACCTTCACCCATCATTGTGCATATATCGCGTATTGCTTCAATCGCTTTTTGCCTTAACTGGAGTTGCTGAAGCATGAGCATTAGATATTCGCTTAATTTTTTATTCGGTAAAATTCATTTGGAGGCTTAACAAGTGACCGAATACAGGCTATTTACACAATCTACCAGACGTGTTCGATAAGATTCCATAATATATCTGAAAATATCGGAACCAATGATGGGTTAATTAGTTGTTAGTTTAATTTGTTTCTTCTTTTATAATTAATTGAACTAAAAATTTATCCAACGAACATAAAAGTATATTTTATATTAACTAATATTCAAAGCAAATATTTGAATCGACACTTGTTGACTGACACAATATTAATTTAAATTTCGAATAAGGTGAATTAAAGAATACTGGTGCATATTTTTTAATATCAATACTGCAGTTTTTGTCATTACAAATTTGAAAGAAGCCAATAGTACGTTGATCGGAAATACAGTTTTACTCATTTTTATGTTGATTTACCTAATTCACTTTTACAACTGATCCAGAATGGTAGAACTCGATTTATTTCTTGTGATGTGACATTAGATATAATATTATAAAGAATAAATCATATTTAAAACACAAATTTGTAAAAACTCACTGCGATCTCACTGCGACTCATTGCCATCACCTAAAGTTACTTCTTATATTTTTATACCTGTATATAATTGAATTTGAAAATCCCACTTGGCACTCTTTTGCTCAAATTGACTCACCTAATTGCTCGTAAACACGTGCATGTGAGTTAGTTACTTATTTGTTTAACGCCGGAGTTTATTAACGCCTCGCTTCCTCTTAAATATTGTTAATTAAATTTCTAGTAGTTAAGTTGTTTTAAAGATGAAAAAAAATAATAAAAAATGTTATTACAATTTTTATGTTGTCATTAGTATTATGTAAAACATGACCACCTCTTGCAATAAGTTCTGCATGACTTATGATGAATAACATCATTTTTGTTACAATCATAATCCTAACTTTAAAAACTAAGAAGCTTATAAAAACTGATAAACTTTAATCTGAAATTTATCATCTTTTGTCGTACAAATATTCATTTAATTAACAGTAAATTTCGAATAAATCTGCTAGATTTAGGACTATTCAAAATTAACTCATAATAAAGACAAAGCCAATAAATAAAGATTAATTTAGTTGAAGTGAACCTGTAAAGTTTTAAATACTTTTCCATTTTCCACATTTCATCATTAAAATAAATCTGATATAAAAAAAAATTTTATAATATTACAATTTGAAACAAATATGTAATAATTCTGGCATTAATTTAGTTTTTGTTTCAACGTAATATCTCAAAAGGTTCCGGGCTTAGGACGATGTTGGTATTGAGTTTCTTGAAGCATGTTTAGATTAGCATTTTTTAAGGTGGTGGTAAATACATGTATGCATTGCATAACCCACGCTGATTACCTAATTCATATTAAATGTATTTTTTAATAAATTGGACTTCAAATATCTTTCTAGATAGAAACATTTAACTTTTTTACTCTTTATTTAGTACTTAGAGCATGTTGTTACATGATATTCATATTTTATATTATATTACTCATTGCGCTATCTAAAGTGCAGTAGCAAAATATTTGATTATCAATAACTTTTTCGATGAAATTACTTAAGTTACGATATATGATGAGATTACAAAACCCTTAATGAATCATTTATGTGTTTTATTTTTTTTCAACGACCCGTCGAAAACAAATCCAAAAGTAAGGTTTCAACTCGTTCATCGTAAACTTAGTGACAGAAGCTTTTCCAAATCTCCACTCTGTTTTTAATCAAAAAATTTTTGGATGAAATTACGTAGCGTGTAATATATGGCGATGTAGCAAAATTTCCAATTAACTCCTTATGTTTTTACTTTTCTTTTAACAACCAGTCGTAAACAAATACATACGTAAGTTTTCAGCTCAATCGTCGTAAATCTACTGATAGAAGCTTTTCCAAATCTTCCCTTGGTTTTTGTATACTTGATTAAAATTTACTTAAAGAAATAATTGCACTGTAAACATTCCAATATTTCTAGAACTAATTAAAATTCCTTCGTGGCTTTTATTGCTTATCGGAGAGGTGTATACATATATATACAACATATGTACGAATCATCGGGATGAGCGGGTTATTAGAAAAGAATTTAATAAATTGGCTATAAAGTATGGATTTTAATTACGTGGATTTGTTGTCTTTCTTGAATTAATAGACTTATCAAATTAGCTAGTCTAATAGTATATCATAATCAAATGATTATTTCTTGTCTAATGAGGCCTTGGCTTGAAGAAAATTAAATTCAGTACGGGAACATTTACGATATATAACCCACTACGAAATATTGTCTTAGATAGCTTATGCATTGTGCATTATTTAAAGGTAATGTTCTGAGCTGAATGCAAAATTTTACTTGAATTGTTATTTTGAAATATATTTTAAGTGCATTTAAAAAAATTCAACTAAAACTTATATTACATTTCTATTCAGAAAAACTGGAGATCAGTTTTGTAATAATCTTGGGTCGTGATATTAAATCAACCGTATTGAATTTACAATATTTGTAAAAGTTTTTTAAAATTTAATAGACATTAAACAATGGTTTAATAAGAGGTGAAAGGCGTTAAGAACTTTCGTATTTAAAGTCTTATTTATCCACAGAAAATTAAGGTGCGTGAGTAATAATATGGAGTGAATTTAGTTTCTTTCTTAATATTTTTTCAGCATAAAGCAACGTTTCACAATTCAATGAAAGCTTCTTTCGTAAATTGTAATTCAAGGTACTTTCCATGAGAAAAGTAAAGGTTATCAATAGTAGGTTACTACCATTTTTAAATATGCTACAGCCACTTTTACATATTTTGTACATTGTTATTTCTACATCAGATGAATATTATAAAAAAATTATTTTTCTTGGAAAAATGCTGTGATGACACTTGTCATACAAAACTTAATAAAAATGAGTGTGTTTATACTCGTGACGAATTTGACTTATGGGGATTCCTACCCAAGACTTAAATATTTGTAGCGAGCTAAAATACGACGTTGTAACTACAACTGTTTGATATGAAAAAAAAAAATTTATGATTCTAAATAACGACAACTGATTTAACTAATAATAAAGTATGAATTATGACCGGAAGTCATTATATCGACGTAAATGACATTTTTGTGACAGTTTAATGACCGAACAGTTTACGGCCTGGTAGTAAATAATACAATACGGTTTATGTACTTCAATCTTGACGACATTGTGTTCAGTTATGGCAGCTCATGTTTATTTTGTCACTGTTGCGGATTGTGTTTTTTTGCCAAAGGTAGTTAGGTGGCTGCTAAATTGTATTATTTTATTATAACGGCTAAACATTTTATGAAAAATATATAAAAATATTGATACTGTTGAGTATAATACCAAATTTGGATAAGATTTACAACCGAAATGTTTTGGGGCTACGTTATCAATTTTCGGCCAATTTTTGTGTAGTTCCAAAATTATGGTCAACTTATTCGTCATATATTGCTAATATTGGTTTAATTTTGGTGAAAGTGAATACTGATAATGCCATTTCTGTTCTTTCCATTAATATTATAGACCGGGAGTCTATTAATACATAAATTTCAAATGAATAATCCTGACTTAACTTGGAATTTCCAAAAAAAAAATATATATTTACCTATGTTAGAAAATAAATTTACCGTTTTTGATCTCATTTTTATTAATTCTTCAATTACCTTAATATAGCCTAGTGTGTTTTGTGAATATAAATTACGAGGTAGAACAATTAGTAGGAGCAATGGAAAATATTTACGTTTATTTAACTGTTCTTCACTTTAAACGAATTTTATGAAATGCTTTAGCACACTTAATGAAAGAAATATTTCAGTTCATATTTTAGTATTTTATAATATAGGCTGTCCCAAAATTCACACAAGTAATTTTGATAGAAAACACAGGTTTACAATTAAAAATTGTAAATTTTGCTCAACAATAAAAATGCGTTGTTCTTTTGTGTAGCGCTCCATTTTTAATAACCCTGAACTGTCAGCTATCACTCTGTATTTTTTTTTGGTTGGCAACACTTTACCGCACAAATGGCGCAAAATTCAAATCTTGCGTGAATTTTGGGACACCTATATACATATATATATATATATATATATATATATATATATATATATATATATATATATATATATATATAAGTGAGAGAATACATCAGGAATTAAGGTAGTAAGTATATAAAAGCACATTTTCATTAATTTAAATTAAATGTTTGGAGGCATCTAAATGTCTTCCGTATGATCTGATTGTTAATCTCTCTATATTATATATAAATGCTAAACCTATCTGTTGATTTATACTTGAGTTTCACTAGGTAGTATATGTTGAAGTTTTCCTGTAATGGAAGGTATTGATAAACAAACGTTTCTATGTATAAAACATTAGGATAAATACTTAGGTTAAAGATATTTGTTAATATTTGTGTATTTGAACGCCCGCGGTATAAACGTATTGTATTATTTAATGATAAAAGTCTACTATTCGTCATTTCGACTAATACGACGGATATTTCTTACTCTTTCTTTTTTTATTAATGAGTGTATGGCATTGATCTTTCATATCAACTCCGTCACCCGCAAGACGTTGAAGTAGACAATTTTTGCACGCGGGTAAGTGGCACCATTTTTTATATACGAAGTACATGTTGGCCTAATTGACTAATGAAAAGCCTGTACGTAATATTTCATTTAAACATTGTACTTTGGTTTTGGGTGCAATTTGAGAATTTTCGTCATTTTATCGGTTTTGAGGTTAAAGGTGGATTAAAAATGACTGTGTGATATTGGACCATGTAGATATGAAGTGATCAAGAGTTAGTTAAATGAAGAAGTGTAGCAAGATGACATCACACAGGAGTCGCAGTAAAATTGAGAATCGCTTCGAGATGGAAGAAGACTGTGAAACGGATAAGGATCTGCCTTCAGAAGACTCAGGTTAAGCTTCATCTCGTTCCTCCGCAATACGAAAGTGTTTCTAGTGTTTTGTGCGTTCTATCAAACTAGCTCTCAACAATTAGAAAGCTAAAGTACAAAACAATTTATTCAGGTTTGTCTTTAGTATAAATAAGTATGTTTGGTCTACTCAAAAGACTGGGAAAAATTGAACAGAAAAAACATTGAACAGAGAATTGCAGTTAGTATATACATTTTTGTATAAACGTGTGGCGTCCTATAAATATATCATATGACAAAGTCACGGTACGAAAAGTGTTTTAAAAATATATATACAGAGAGCACGAAGTTGGAATGTGTATTTCTGTGTAAAAAATCTATAATTTGTTTTATATTTTTGTAGCAAGAAGCTTTATGAGTTATTACGTAAAAGATTATATTATATGATTTTAGTCGTTTTACTTTTTTAATAATTTTTTGGGACCTTTTATTGAGATCTCAGTAAATGTAGGATAAATCAAAATATTTTCATGATGATTAAAATAACAGTAATAACGCCGTTTGTTTAATTAATTTTCTTCTTAATAAATAATAATTTAATATGAAAGCATAAATATTTGTTAATTATAGCAATTTGAATAGCATTTTAAAAAAGTCATAGGCTATGTTAGTCGAATCGACCAATGAAAAACCTCTGGGTAGAAAAAATGTCAAATACAGTGCAGTTAAATGGAAATTTCTGTAAAATGGTAGATTTCATATGAACAATTTATATAAAAATATCCTCCATTCGATTTAAGCCATATAAAATTTCATTAAGTTTTAAGGCCCGAACTCGAACACACAGTAAAAATTAAATTTTTCCGTTATTAATATTCAGATATTGAAAAGCTTATCTCAAATTTGTCAAGGATTAATTCCAAATCATTTAACTATTTCCTTTAAATTTTCGCACACGTTTCAAACTTGCACCTTAAATTCCTTTTTCTTTTTAACTACTACAAATCAAAAATATTAATAATAGCATTGCATTAGTACAATCATCTAACTTCAGAAAAAGAAAAAGTACTAAATTCATTTCGTAAACATGAACAATTTTTTTGGAGATTTTCTGGTGTAATATTGGTAATCATGCATTGATTTTAATGATCTTTTTTAAAGTAAAAAAATCCCTACTGATTTTACATGAATTGTATTAGGATTTAATGATGCATTTAATGAAATTCCAGAATGGACGAAAATGAACCGTGATAGAAAAAAAACAAATTTTAATAAAAACAACGCATATATAAAAATATAGCACAGATTTTGTTTCCAAGAAATAGAGGAAGCAAAAATTGCTAACGTGAAACTATGTCTAATTCTATTTTGTAATACGTAAAAGTTTACATAAAAGCAAGATTTAATCGGGAACAAGATAAATCGACAAAATTCACATTTTCTCGCACAAACATAAAGAAAACAAATTTACTATTATTACAAACTTAAAGAGACGAATATATAACTAAATTGCTTACGCGAAAATCGTTAGCTTTTCAAAATATTATGGTTTTTGTAATAAAATATAAAGTGTGATCTACGCACATTGTAAAATATTATGGGGTATATTTATCACTATATAAGAGTGCCGGTTTATTATGAACCATAGAATCGACATCTGGGTAGTGTCTCCATCTGACCGTCTAAACCACTGATATAGTCCAGGAGTCGACGCTACTTGAGATACGTTTCTTTCGATAAACATTAAGCAAGTTTTGATCTCGTGTATGATTTATTACTGTTTAACCGCGTGAATTGATATTGCTACAGCGCGTTGATGTAAGGGCGTATGCGGTTTACTTTATATTAATTATTCGTAGATAATGTAAATATTTCAGATGAAAGGCAAATCGTTTAACGATAAAATATTCTCCATAATTTAATATTGAAATATATCGAAACTAGTTGAATTAGGGAAAAAAACTGATGGAATTTAGGTTCACGGAAATCTTATCGATAACTGTTGATGGTGCAATATTAAATTATCTAAGCATCCTTCATAGTTAAGTATTCTTAGTAATTTTTGACTAAGTTTTAATAAATTCATTGAAGTGCTGTGGGACTCAAAAGTTACGGGTAGTATCTACAAAATAAACATGTAAAAACGGTTTACTGAGGTATTTCCATACTCATTTTTTTCAACACTTGTGAGATTGAGGGAAACAGCAAACCCACCAAGGAATACGAAAATACATACTTTAACTTGGTCCCCTCTTCTGTGAAGAAGCCCATAACCATACCTTGAAAAGAAGACGCTAGGAATAAAAAATGGGTGTGATATCAAATGCCAACATCAATAAACTATCAAGAGGCCTTGGTGTCGCAACCTCCAAAATGATTACCGGTCACGACTACTTTCCAAGACTCCAGTAGCCGACTATTTTTCTAACTACGGAGTCAGTTTAATACTGAAGATTGACAATTGAGACAATAGTTAAAAAGAATAAGCTAGGATTTGCCCGACGTACGACGTTAATGCGCGGAATAGATGCGGATGAGAAATAACTGAATGAAAAAATCCCCACTAATATGTTTTACAACTTTCGTACTTTCATCAGAATCATAAATATATTTTTCTAGCATACAGGAGGATGTTAATGAAAGTAAGAGAAAAAGTTAATGAATTGAGTAAAGTCCCAACATTTTGAACAAATCTGTGTTTACGTTACGCCACCCTAATTTTAAAGCATTCTCCCCTTGGGTTAAACCAGTAACTATACTTAATGGATAAGTTGCAGGCTATTTGTATAGGTCTATAAATGGAACCTCTCGTCTTTAGGTATAATCAAAAAATATTGTTACATACATACATGTTATAATACACGTCTTGTTTTTGAAAAAAAAAACACTTTATTACCTCATATTCGTGTTAAATATAAGGCGATGTTACAAGTGATAAAAACTCAAATAACAAATGCTAATTTGAAATGCTCTCGAGCAAAAACTTGGATAAGCTAAAAGCTAAACTGTAATCTACCCCGCTTTACATAATATGAATAAGCTAAAAGCTAAACAGTAATCTGCCTCGCTACCACCTAAACAGACTTTTGTGTTAGTTAAAGGAAAATGGAGCGAAAATTCTTACATAAATATTAAGGTGGCAATAACACCACAAAAGTGTTTAGGGTAATTTAAATACATAAATGAAGTAGGGAAGGTAAATAAAACCAATAAGTTATTGATCTTTACCGCTTTATCCAAGTATTTTTTTAACGCAAAATATTTCTACTTACTTAAGCGAATGAACTAAATAGAATCATTAAGTGTCTGATCTGTATGTTTCGCATTCTTTAAAGTTGTGATATTTATAGATGCTCTTCGGTTAGTAGGATTATTTTTAGGAATTCATAAACTTATCTTTAATATAATGATTTATAACCATTTTATTAGTTTTTATATATTCACAATATTTTATTTAAATGTTCCAATATATTACTTTTTTTTTCTTCTATTTATTAAATGCGTTAACTTTAGTTATTAATATCCTTTGTTGTCAATTTATTGTCAATACGCTATATGCCACATTTGTTAATAATATAATCAATTTATTTATGTTTCCGAATATATTATTTACCTACTACTTAAAAATCGAAACTCACTTCCAATATATTGCATATTTATAATATCACAAGTGACTTTCCGAGCAATATGTTTTTGCTATAAAAGGTAATTGAAGACGTTAAGTTTGAAAAATTTATATTTCAATATGATCCTCTATCGCAAGGAATTAGTTCTGTTGAAATATTTGTTTATATCACAGCTCCAAATTAATATTAAAAATTTTTTAAATCAAAGTTTCAGAATTAATACAAAAATTTGTTTATCAATTTCGGCTTTCAATGCTGTAAGAATTTCTGTTTTATCTGAAAGAAACGGCAGTTTTAGATCAAAATTAAAAGGAATTACAACATGAATTTTACCAGGGTTTAACACTTTTCCAATTTTCTTATTTAGTATCTTAAACTATGAATCGAATTACGAATATTTTATTTTTAAATTCCGTTAGAATTTTATTCTATTATTATAATTTTTAAAATACATGTGATCCTATTCGTAAATATTTAAAAGTATACAAATATTTAGTTATTTTCTGGATTATAAAACATTTGAATATTTTGGGTGTCATTTTCAATTCAGACTGAAAGGAATATAAACTTTCAAGTCGTCAAAACTACAAACATGTAATTGCTTCGCGACATGGGAGAACTTAAGGCTAAAGTTTTGTATCGATTTTGCTAAGTCGATAAATACACTGTTTTATTGTGGATTGATTATTTAATATTACGTTCTTACATGGTGATGTAATTACGTATCTATTTTCAGAACTCTTCATGTGCGGGTCTAACTCATGCAAGATAGGTTTTAATTTTTTTTAGTAGACCGATTCGTTATTAATATACTTGACATCGAAAACCTATTATCGTTATGTGTTTGATACTCGTGGTTAAGTCAATGTAAACTGCCATGGTTTTAATAAATTTCTAATCAAATTAACATTGAATTAGTCCAAATAGTTTAAACGAATTAAATTCTGTGGTGAGTTAGCGTCTAGGTGCGAATAATGAAATTTTCCCTTCATGTTTCTATAATGACATCATTCTCATGGATTAATGTATCATAGCTTATGTATTATTCAGGTCATAATTTATCTCTCAAAACACGTTTGCGTTTTAAACACGTTTGCGTTTTTAGTGAGGTCCATGATCGAGGTATAAAACAGAGACAATTTTGTATGTCCCGCACTTTTTGGGAATTCGGACACAAGGTATGAGTTGATAAATGCTAAAATTAAACTCACGGAAATTTATTTTTGCATGATGAGGTAGGAATCAATGGCATAGGCATGGATTCCATCTTTCAGGAACTACTTCAGTTCTCGGGACAAAAAGTAGTATTAATCGTTTCTGTTTGTATTTGACACTGGCTAAAACGTATATCACGAGCACTTTGTTAGGCTAAATAATTACATAAACTTTTGAAATTTCTTTTTTATTTTTAATTTGGTATTCTGTGTCGAATGTAGCAAATAGATAAAAGATTAACCAAAAGCTGTGAATTGGAATCGATCATTAATTGCTACGAAATTCCATTATAAATTAAAATTAGTTTCTATATTTTTTCTCGCAAACGATGATGAATATACCATGTTATCCTCGTACAGTGTATCAGTTTTGAAAGATTAGTGTACGTCTTTAGAATAATTGACACAGTACTTTCCGGGAGAGAGAGGAAGGCATTAAAAATGAAGTCAGTTTTTTATTAGTTCTTTATATTAATTTAGCAACTAATAAAATATCTTTTGATCAGTGTTCGTTAATACGAATATAGTAGTCAAATAGAATATTCTAACTTCTCTGAAAAAACGAAGTTTTTTTTTATTGTAGTAGGAAATCGTAAAAGTAGCTCTGCTCTACCGATATTCGATAAATTTTTAAAAAGTCCACATACTGTTTAAAACAATGATGGTTTTATTAGTTGCCAGATCGTTATTATATTTGTTAGCATATAAATAAATATTAATTATTTTTTTGGTTTGTGAAGCTTTTGAATTCAATTTATATTTTGCAAAACATATACTCAAAAATTCTATAGATTTGTTTTGCTACAAGAAATCAATTTTGTATTGTGACGTTTACTAAATTTATAAACAGACCGATCGATCATAAAATGAATACCATCCTATTGTATCTTGAATAAAGAGAGAGAGAGAGGGAGGAGGGGAGGGCGGTGAGAGAGAATGAGGGAGAGAGGGGAGGAGGGGAAGGAGGTGAGAGTGAGAGGGAGGGGGGGGAGAGGGACAGGGGGAGGATGAGAGAGTGAGATGATAGAAAGAGGGGGAGGGAGGGGGAATGGAGGGTGAGAGCGAGAGGGGGGACGGAGAGATGGAAAGCAAGGGAGAGAGAGGGAGATAGAGGGAGAGGGAGGGAGAGCAAGGGAGAGAAGGGGAAGAGAGGGAGAGAGAGATTCGTGGCGTGAGCATTACGGTCACCATACACGATATTGTTACATTATTTTCCCTAAGTTATTTCATTTGTAAACTGAGTTTTACATAAGATTTAATTGCATTTTTCGTTCAACCTACAATGCAATGCAATATAGGTCAAATAAAGTATAGTGAGATTAAATCTTAATGTCAACTTTACATTGAAATCAAAAGCCTTTAATCTCTAATTATTAAGAATGCGTCGGTCTCGTGAAATGACGGAGTGACACACTGTCATTGCTGCCTCGTCACGGTAGACCATAAGCGTATGTAAAATTTGAATGCCTCGGCCAACGAACTGCGTCCAACTATATTATATAAAGGCGTATTTGAATATAAATGTAAACGTAGTAAGTACAAGGGTTGATTGTGCAAGCAGTTATAGTGTTGTCACATTAGTCCGCCATTCTAATTTTGTGTTCGTAAATAATTTCCGACCAATTATAATGACACTTTTGGAGGTCGAGTTTGAATGCAAGTTCATTGAAATTAATTATAAAAATCTGACAGTCTAATATTAATATATATTGTCACTTTAATAGTGATAAAAAATCTGAAAATATGATAAGCATAAAGCTAACTAAAACGCCTCGTCACTATCACACGTATTAAATACAACGACTCCGAATCAGCTTCGTTCCCATCTTGATACGATACAGCTTTCAGATTATGTTGATTGATGATAATATTTCTTTCCTAGTAAATAAGAAGGGACGTTAACACTGACTTATATGCTTTTATTAGGAATAATCTGCTTTTTATACGTATGAAAAGAGTTATCCCAGACGCATGAAAAGGGTTGTTTGGTTCATATTCCACATTCCCTATCTCATATAATCTTGGCGAATATATAAAATGAAACGGATTAGATAGACGTAGAGTTCGTCCAAATATTTTTTCTCTAATATCTATCCACTTTTCATTAATATAATTATGAAATTAATAGAATGATATACACATAGTTAATAGAGGAAATTTCATATCAGGAATAAGCTTTTACCGCTTATTTTTTTTGATTTTCAAAGCCATTTATGCCAAACAGATTATGCCAATGAAAAATCTATTTAAAATTATTCAAGCTTTTGACATTATTTTTTGTCCGCTTTGTAACGACATTCATTACAATTTCACACGATATTGAAGGTAACAACGTTATCATCTTACTTCAGTTCTCAGTATTTTACTGGTTTCATAGGTAAATTTCTGGTTAACACGTGAACATAGCAGATAGACTTAGAGAATATAATTTTTGTTCATATTGTACATAGGATATCTATCAACGACAATTTTCTTATTACTTTGTGTGCTTACCTATTTCACGATTGCTTTTGATTGTTTTACATATTAATACAGTTTTTGAACATAAAGGTTAGCGTAACCAAGTCTGGACTGTATTCTCAAGCGTGGTTTACAGTATTGAAAAGCTACGACTATTTTACGTATATTTTGAAAATTTCTATATTTATGTAATTTTCTACCTTATAAATTGTATATACATATTTATGTAAACTCAAATGCAGTCATATCTAAGAACTGTGTAGCAATAAATCGGCCATGATAAATTTATTCTGTTACTGTTTTTAGGTTTTACTCAATAAATCGTGGAAAACTGCGAAAAATGTTATTTCACCATATGTAAGTGAAATATACGTTAAAAGCTCTACCGCAAAACGATAATTCGATATAACTTCATTTCACGTACAAAAAAGGTAAAAAAAAGACACATAAATGTTTTAATTATTTCTCCAAATGCATATAAACATCATAATTTTAAATTTATCAATTTATTACCATATTCCGGCGGCTTAACGTACGTTATGTATGTGAAATATTTTGGCAATGATTTATTGTAGAAAAAATATTGCTCAACTCATTACCTCATTGGAAGTGATACAAATTTTGAAGTCATAAAGACTTTTTTCATCTTTAAGAAGTCTGTGACTGGCACAAAACACATAATTTTTGGAATTTGTTTTTCTTACCACGAAAAATTATTTTTTTACTTTTTTAACCATTTTTCCTTTGTTTTCATTCTTTGAAATTGTAAATTAAATTTACATTTACTTCATTTAAATGATGTTTTATGTGATCTTATTGAAAAAGATTGCCTAGACAAATATACTTATGGAGAATTCGGAATAAAATAATGGTTATTTGTCAATATAATAAATTAATTATACGAATATGTAAAGGACTACAAAACTTTGTTTTTAATATATGGTCTAATGTTCACCATAGTAGGAATAATATTTATCCTGATGTCCAAAAAATAGTTGTATTATATATATAAGTATTTTGAGTTTAAACTACAAACAATTTTGTTGTTCTTATCTCTTTTTATTATAGCAAAAATAAATGCAAAATACAATCGACTGCATTATGTAATAACCGCAATTTATAAACTACTTAATAATAATTAATGTAATAGTATACCCATAGCCCATCAAGGCAAGATGCATTTTAATCTTAACGGAAACGTATTTTCCTAAATTTAATTAAAGAGAATCATCTTACAAACATCTGCTCACCACTTGTGGACTGTGCGCTAACATTCGGGGTTGTGATTGTTCAATGATCATTTTTAATGTTTCTTCGGGGTATGAAATTGCAAATAAGATTCAGATAAGTGATTTGAGTGTGAGCGATGTCAGTCACAAACTATTTTGAAGTGACGAATATTATTCTGAATATCGATAATAGTATTAGAATTACCTGGATTAAAATTTATTCAAATAAAAATGGAATTCAAAACGAAATCGATGCAAATAATATTGTACTAATATCATAGGTGCTGGGTTTTGGACAAACTGAATTTCCAAGGACATATATCGATTAATGATTGACATAATTTTATTATAATGGCAAAAAAAATAAAACACAAAAATATATTAGTATAAGCATAATTGCAGACACAGTTATGGAAAAGCGGGGTTATTTAAGAATCCTAGGGTTATGTTCTTATTGTAAGATTGGAGTGCAAAGGTTTTTCTCATAACAATGGTGGGAATATGTTTTTAGTTTTTGGTATCGCTTAAAACACATATTATAATGTCTATTATAGTGATACAAATCACATATGAACCCAAATTTTATTCATCGCATTATAGCGACTTGAAATAATTTGTGAGTGAGATTTTTTCAAAGAATATATTTTTATAAAATATATCCGGTTTTACACGATTTAATATTCATAATTAAATATGAATACTTATCAATAACATCGTATGCCAGCTTAATTTTTTTTAACATAATTATATTGAGTATGTATTCCCATATTAGCGTAGGAAAAAGTTTTTTAAGGATCTACATGACAAATGATTTGATGACAATAACTGAATCAAGTTGTTCTATCAAAAACAATTTTGTAACTTAGGTAAGTTACTGTGAAATCAAATGCAAATAGCTACGAGAAGATCGGTTTTGAATTCATGCTAACGAATGGCGTGGTGGACAGAAATGCGGGGAGTGACACTCAATTAAGATTTTGAATTGGTCGATTACTTTCCTGTACGAAAGGTTTCGATAAAAAAATCATTATTTAAAAGGCGTAAGAGTCGATTTTATATTGTTTAGCGGTATCACAACCACATAAAATGTGAAATGCTTAATTCTGAAACTAAATTTACATTTTAAACGATATAAATTCATAACAACCCAGATGCAATTACCATATATTTATCTGAAAGTATTATATTTAATCCTAGGGTCACTTTTTAAGTCAGGTTATGAGTAATGAAACAATAGATATTAAGTGGTATTTTTTTCATAATGTCATAATAAAATAAAGCGAATTTTCACGAAAAAATTGTTACACGGAAATAAAATTTAAAATCCAAGAAAATTGTCCAACGAAAGTATTTGTGCGGGCTGTTTCAAATTATACATTATACATAAGACGATCACGATGAGATGTTAGTTGCAGAGCCCGCATTAATTATGTATCGTAGAAGTGCAGTTAATTTAATATTTTTATGCATCTGTAGACGCTCGAAACTGCACACTCATATGTATCTATACGTCTATGCGTTGATCATTGAACACATAGCGTCTACGTATATACTTGTAGACGCTATGTTTTCAGTGATGTATTATTTTCTGTTATATTTTCTCCTTTCTGTTATATTTTTCTTCAGCTATTTCGCTCCAAGATATTATAAAGTAAATGATTCAGTAAATAGGATATGTGTTAGGATATATGTGTATTTACTCCATATGCCTCGGAATATCGTACAATTTTCCAAAATGTTTTATACGTCTATCAACATTTTTCCCACGTATTTTACACTATTAGTAAAATAACAATGAAATATTGATACTTCTAACGTTATTGAGCTTTTAATGTAGTGATTAAGGTAAATTGTTTAATATCATGATAAGTGAAATGTAACGAGTTTTCGGAATAGTTGTCGACTTATCGAATATATGTTTATTCCAAGCATGTTTTAAGTATCAAACGGGTTTGTTTATAAATATTTTCTAGTTTAATGAAATGGTGGTGAAAACCTATTGCATAGCTTTATGGGATATTTACAATGTCAGACTTGTCTTACCTTATGTTTTCAATATTCAAAGTTATTTTTCCATTAATGGCGTAAACATTAGATTTAGTAAATGGATTCTTAGAAATTAAAATACTCAGATAGTTAAACTATCAAATAAAACTAGTTAACTACGAGTGGAACTAGTATTACGAGGGGTCTGTATATATGAAAGCACATATATACTTTTAAGTGTACATTATATTTCGATTAAGTTATCTACATTAATATTATTTTCCCGCAATTAAATAATTACTCAACATATCCATCATAAGAGTTAAAATATCGCAAATTTCTCTAAAACATTGTGGTTGAGAAAGTAGTGATTAGTTTTTCGGTTAAACCTAGGTAAATTTCTAAAAACGCTGTTTTTTTTTATTTTGCCTATGGCAGTTTCTATAGGTTCCAGATTTTTTGATGGAGAAACAGAAAATTAAAAGACTTGTCGCCTCGTTGGTTGAGGTTTTCAGTTCTTAATTCTAATCAAGGAACGAATGTTTTCACCTCATTGAGTAAATAATGAATTATAATTTAATTAATGTTAAGAAAATGGTGTTACACTGCTAACGATGCTCCACCGAATGTCAAAGGCACCCCATTTGTACCAATCATATTTCTGTCAATAAAATAAGTAAGACAATCAAGCTGTTAAGAAATGTTATTCGCAAAATGATATCATAATTTAAATTTGATATAATCGGTTTACAAGTTGATTAGTAAGGATATGAGGTTAAGGGTAATATAGTGAGTGTAGGAGTGGGTAGTTACAGAATACACGAGCGATTAATTCATATTTAAATAGCCTTTGATAATCGCGATTTAATTATAAACAATGAAAAAATACTGATCTTTAAGATAAAAATAATGAAGTTTAAGTTTTATTAACTTTTAATGAAAGCTGCTGAGATAACGTCACGAAATACGGTTTAAAGTATTGGTCATGTAATCCGGAATCAGGGACGAGAATAGTCAGAGGAGAAAAGACTACAGCCACCATTTCGGAAAATTATTTTATTGAATATCTCGGAAACAACTGGGCTTACGACAAACATTTTGGAACTTTTTATAGAGCATATAATTCTCTGCAAATTTTACAGAAGACATTTTTAACTAAAATTAATATTGTCCAAATTAATTTTTTTTTCTAAGTCCAGCCTTTCTGCAATATCTAATAAAAGAATAAAAATGGCGATTGTAGTACTCTCTTCCACCAACTTAAATTCATACTGCTATTTTCAATCCAAAAATCTCACTGGGAATATATTGAATTATGGATATCTAGTAACAATTATATACGTATTTCGTAACAACTTCTTTTATATAACTTACAGGAATTACAGAAATATACCACAGATATCACATTAAGTAGGTCTAATATTAAATATCACAAAAACTCCCAATAGCTCTCTTCAGTTAATTTAAACCTTTTTATTTTTTTGGATTAGCCGGATCATTTTCCATTTCACGTTAAGATATGCTGATACAAAAATAAAATTACATCCACAAATTCACAAACATCACATAATTGATAGAAGGAATAATTTTACACAGAAGAAAAAAAAATTGAATTTTTTGATGGAAGTACCTGCAAATTCTAAAGAAATTCTTGATTACGCACTACCAAAAAAGAGAAATGTTTGACTTTAATCTGTACGTAGGTTTGTTTGTATGTTTTACCACACTTTTTAAGATTTTCTTTAAAAACAATCCTCATTATTTTTCTTTAGTTTTAGTTTCCTCTGTTATTACCATTTTGGTCTTTATTTTCTTATTTATCAACGACGAGCCAAATTTGTATCCGAAATTCATTAATATAAAATATTCGTACATGACGACGTTCCGCTACCCTTTGATATAATCTGCGTGTATCCATTAGATTCTACAAGCAATACCCTCAAGAATAGGTAACACCCAAACCGCTTTGTCATGCGGACGAGGATATTATCCACCAGCGATATTACAAACTACCTGCAATTATCTCGAGCACCTCCACTAAATGGCGTGACGCAGGAAGTTAGAAAATAAGGAAAAGGGTAGGATTATATAAACGAAGGTGGAATTATAGGTAACGCCGTTTAATAGCGTGCAAAAATAAGTTCCGCCGCTATATATAATTAATAGCTGTTTTATTTTGAGAAAAATCGTTAAACGTATATTTGGAAAGTTTTTATTTTTTTTTCTTTTCCCCCATCTAAGTGGAGATTCTGCTGTTTGATTTGTGACTTAAGACTTATCGAACTGTATTCGGATGGTTCCCGACCGGCTCACTATTTTTAATACGTTTTATACCTCGTATTTGTTTTTAAATACTATTTCGGTTTATTAATCCGTACTGCAATAATTTTTTTTTCAATAATTTACTCAATGCATTGGCATTTAAATTGAGCAGCGATTTTGCTGATAAGAAAATTTTCAAAAATGAAAAAGCAACATAATATCATGAGAAAGGTTACGAAAAAATTTATAAGAAAGGAAATACTTTTTTCTAACTAACCTGCCCATGTAGAGTAAGCGCGAATTAGAGCCAGGCTCTGAAAATAGCAAGGATTTTACTGAGAAAAAATAATAAATCAATACAAAATAAAAACAAGGCTATGTTAGTCAGAAAAATATGCCATTAAATCCTTTTGTGCTCTTGCATTTTGCTTTTATTTAATTATTTTAAAAATGTGAAAGAAATATAAAAGAATAGATGTTAAAAGATTGCGATTTCTCAAAATTTAAGATTTTCAAGATAAAGAAAGGACTATTGGAATGGTTCGGTAATGTCGAAGATATACCAAGTGAAAGAATGACTAAAAAGTACGTTTGAAATAAATTAGAGAAAAAGGTAGATTTATAAGACAAAAACATATATATCTTATATACGAGTTAATTTGAGTAAAGTCTAGGTAAGGGAATTTAATGGCGTTTAAAAGGTAAGTAATGAAATTTAAAAAAGTAATTATTAAAATACATTATAAATAATACGAATATCTATTTTAGTATTCATAAGTGAAACTAATCAAAAGACTAATGATGAATATTACATTACTCAATCTGGATTCAGTCAAGGGAGTATTTTAATATATTACTTGCCTCAGATCGCTCGTTGGCTTTTGTTTGCCGACGATTTTAAACTCTTCTTAAATGTCAATAGCCGACATCATTAAATTGTGCGAAATAATAAAGTGAGCTGTTTTATCTGATATCGAGTCAGTATTGAGTGGAGTGTCGAGCAATATGCGATATTTTAATATGAGCAAATGTTAAGTTATACCGTACTCCTGTCTGGGTGCGCCATGTCATGCACACAGCTATAAACTATATCAGAAAGAATTTCTTGGGAAATCTCGATGTAATTATGATTAATTACCTTACGTTTCTCATTCGTATCAACGAAATATGTCAAAGATTCTATAGGGTAACAGGGTGTATCAAAAACTTTGAATGTATTGTGACTGTTCAATTCTGTATTTCATAGTATTCTTGCAAGGGATGCCGTCATCTGGGATCCGTATGAAGCACCTTATACTTTTACCTTTACTAGATAATTTATGGGAATTTTCGTTATTTATTTCCTTACATTTTTTAAATTGACATGTTCGAACGTAATTCTCTTAAACTCCGATGAAACTTGCTTTTAAATATGATTTTTGTTTCAATTATTAAATCTTTACACTTAAGACTCCTATTTATTGCTTTATTATTTTACCAAAATAATCAACTACACATTCTCTTTGGGGTAAAATATTATCATATAGTATCAAAATAATCAATTGTACAATCTCTCTGGGGTAAAATATTCGTACAAAATATTGACGTGAAAAATAACATTGAGTTTTTTAATGTTTGTAATGTTATTAATAATATAATTCTATTTGCTTTTTATGCTAGAACAAATGTCTTAGGTTAAACATTTCTGTATCTTCCACGTATTATGTACACAAATATAAAAATTTACTAAATTAAGGTATTCATCATCACATTTAATAAAAGAAGATTTTCCATCCCACTCTATGTAAGCTATTTTCAGTAACTACTAATTTTTTTATAGTTCATTAATAGATAGAGTCATTCACGAGGAAGATGCGGATGCTTATTTTATGAATGTTTTGCGAGAATTACTCAACCAATGACGATGAATGTTAATGAAATGAAGTTTCTTTTTTATTTGTTTTTTTTTAATTTCTTTTTTGACTCATGACTACACAAGTATGGTAATGTAAAATACTTTAACTATTTTACAACTACACTTTTTGGAATTGATGTCAATAACTTCGGAATTCAAAATTACTTTATGGACGTGGCGCGTGATGTTACGAACAAGTAACATGAACAACTGTTATGCTAATTTTAATATATCACAACATCATCTCAAATGACAAATTTTTAAAATCCATCAAGTTCTTTTTTTCAATATGCGTCGTGTTAGGTAGACTCAAGGCTCAACTGTATTTTCACTCAGTCCTGAGTTTATATTTTTATTCAACCTGTTATAATA
This sequence comes from Druceiella hillmani, assembly GCA_039881145.1. Lineage (NCBI taxonomy): Eukaryota > Metazoa > Arthropoda > Insecta > Lepidoptera > Hepialidae > Druceiella > Druceiella hillmani. Next base: position 170,362 of record JAYKKI010000137.1, read on the forward strand.
AAGTCGAAGCATCGTCCTATATAACCAAATCTTCACATCTAACTTAAACTCCAAACCTCCAAACTTCAATTATTATAAATGGTTGGCACTTGCGAAACATTGAAGTGATACTGTGTTATCGCTGCCTTGCCACGTTAGACGGTAAGATTACACAAAATCAGGCCAAAGAATTGCGTCGAGCTCGTGATATATTCAATATAAATGTAAATGTAGCAGCCACGCAAGGCTTAATCACCCCTGCATTATGCAGGTTGCTATAACGACGTCGACGGCGCATCAGTACTCCATTCTTGTTTTTTTGGTCGTAAACCAATTTCCGGCATGGGATAAGGAAACGTTTTTGGATTGAGTATAAACTAAATAAATTTAAAGTACATGTAAATGTACGTTTTAAATTAATTATGGAAATCTGAAAACCTAGTATCAATATGATATTGGTAATTTTGATAGAAATAAAGCTCGAAAAATAAAATCAAAAAAATTAAATGGGTTCAATCGTGTCCGTGGATTTATGTGAAAACCTCATTTTCTCCGTTTTCTTTGCGTGTTAGCAGGAATTTATTCACAGAAAGCCTTTTATTTAGATCAAATATTTTGTCTTTATCAATGCCAATAAGCTATGTCACTATTACATTCTGTAATAATCATAGGGTGCATATTACACCTAAATTCATGTAGGTAAATTACTTATCTAAGCTTCTATTCTACATAAATCAAGATTCACACACTTTATGATTCGATGCATTATTGGTCAATGGTTACTGAAGTATGAAATATATGGCCTACACTGGATCAATTTCAGATACTGGGAGAATATTATATCGACTGCCATATTGCCCAATGTGGTCGGTCTCGTAATTTCCAGCGGACTGATTCAGAACTCAAGGTACAGAAACTCGACAAGTTCTGCCTTTCCGTTGTTGTCAGCTACGATAAAATGACCCGTGACTATGATAGGTACATACGTTAGACTTATTATTATTCAATTATTTCATGCCATCAAATACCGAGAAGTGACAGTAGAAAGAGTAAATTATAATAGACGACACGTTCTAGGGATGGCCTAGAACGTTTCTTCGTTTCTGGTTGTATTGTTGTCTTATATAAACTGATATTTCAGGAAAAACATAATTTTTCAAGTTTACGGCCACGAAATTTCGATTTTTGTTATTAAAGTTAATATTGCTTGGACCCTTTTCTGGTTCTCCTTGAATGGTCTTTTTCCATGAGTTTCATATAATTGAGTTCTGGTTATGTTTTTGGCTCATATTGTCCGATATTTCTGAAAGAATATAATTTTTTATAAAGTCATAAAATTTTGATTATTGTTACTTAGCCAAAATCACTTGAAAACTAAGTACTTAAGAGATTTTCACGGATATCTCGTCAGTGTCGGGCAAATACATATTTTTCACGCGTTCATGAAGTAGACCGCCTAAAAAATATGTATTCTTCTATGTTTCTATCTCTCTCTCACACGGCCGCCGTTCTCTTAGGTCAGTTTAATCGTTGACAAAACCTAACTAGCTTGAATCTTAAAAGAAAAATCTCACTGAATTTAGTCCATAATTTACTATTTGTTTATCATTTACAGGTTTACCGAGTAACGAAATACAACATAAATTCGTTTGGCTTATTTTTGCACCGAAAACTTTGACCTGGCTACCAAACCGAATTTATAGACGTTTTCAGTTCAAATTTTTAAACGTAATAAGCATAAAGTTATGTAACAAATTTTATCTTTACAACCCATAGAATATAAGCAGAAATACCGAAACAGCTTCATTCCTAACTTGGTATGAAAATTATTTTCATTGATTGAGATGTTTCTTTAGCAGCAAAAAGCGGGATGTACTCTATGAATAAGCTGTTTGTATGTTTATAATCATCGTATCTCGGATTATAAATGAAATTGAACAAAATGAATGGACACGTAGTTCACCTACAATACATACTATTCCCCAAATATTTTAAATTGCTTTGCCATTCTAATACCAACAAAATTTTTAGATTATATCACGTTTAGTTAATAGGAGATATTTAAATTATAAACTATCTCTTGCCACGCAAATTATGCACATGGCAAAGACTTTGGCTTTTTTGTTTAAATTTGTAAAAGAGACTACGGAGACAAAATCGACAAGGTCAGACAAAATTGGCTTAAACTCATTTGCAACATAGCAGAAAAAACTGAGTCGATTTTATTTTCTTATATCGTGTAAACAGGATAACGTTTACATCAAAATTTAGTTTGGTTCATGTACTTACTTCATGATTGACTTTAATTGTAATTTGAAGTGCATTAATATACTTATAAAGTTTTTAAAAATAAATTTTGCGTAGTCAGATTTGTATGGGTTTTTTTTTGTAATCGCGTATAAAGATATACACTACTTTAACAGCTTTAGAATGCTAAAGGTTTTTTTGTATACATTCTGAAATTTCCATGTAAATATTTTTCTATTGGTTAGCAACAAACCGATTAAGGAGAATTAATTTTGTTACTATTTTCACATTTACTTCAGTAAATCGTGGAAAACTGCGAAAAATAATATTCCGGTGTATATAAGTGCCTCGTTTAAAATGTATGTCAGAAGTTTCATTAAAACACAACAAATTGAAGCGAAATATTTAACAAAAATTAAAATGTGGTACCTTCAGATATTTTCATTTGTTAATTAATATTTTTCGGTATGTGTATAGTTATTTTTTAAATTTATCAAATTATTACCATATTCGGGTGGCTTAATTGTTACGTATGTTTTAATTTTTTGGTAAAGGATTACTGTGAGCCAAATATTGCTCAACATGCTGCTCAACTTCTTAACAATTTTCTCACCGTGAATGATACTAATTTTTGAGTTTTGAAAATATTTTATGTTACAATAACTCTTTTTGCTGCAAGATAAACAACTAAGAAAATCTGCTTTTCTTTTTTCTGAAAATTTTTCTTTAACTTTTATTCTTTGAACCAATAACTTAAATATAAATTCATAATTTTTTAGGCATTAGGTGTTCTTGTGACTGGTAGCCTAGACCAATAAAAACCCGGAATAAAATAATGGTTATTGATTATGTTATACAAAATATACAGAGGAGAAATTAATTAATTTTTTGCAATTTACTATCGCATAAATGTTTACAATGCAGGAATAATATTCATCCAGGCGCATAAGAAATGGGTTGCGTAATATAAAAGTTATGATTTTAAAGGACAAAAAATTTCTAGTCCTAAATTCTTCGCTGAGAGCTAAAAGAAATATAAATTACAATCGACTTCACTATGTAAGATTGCAATTCACAAACTATTTAGAACTTATCAATACAAGAGGGTACGTGGGGTTAATCAAAATAATAAGATCTTATTTGTAATGCAGACATACTCTCCTTAATTTTAATTGAATAAAATTACCCTTAAATCCGCCACCTTCGATTGGTAAGGGTTCCGGTTGTCAGATCAAGGTTGTCGGTTTCCGTTCCATTTTTTACTGTTTCTTCGGGAGAACGATGATATTGCAAATAAGATTCAGATAAGTGATTTGAGTCTAAGAGATGTCTTTTACAAATTATTTTGACGTGATGAATATTATTCTGAATTTAGGAAAATTGTTAGAATTATTGGGACTAAAATTAATTCAGTCGTAAAATATGATTCATAGGGAAACCGATGAAAATAATGTTGTATTAGAGTGATTAGTGCATAGGTTTTGTTGAACATAAATCACAAAATGACATATTAGATTCATGTTTGTTTGTCTTTTTAGACTAAAAACTTAATTTTAACAATTTAGGAAAGTGGGTCTTTATTATAAACATTAGAATTAAAAATACTGCTAACCATAAAATAGTCCCATTTTTTGGATGTTATTTTTAAGATTTTATAGGAAATATTATTTAACCAATATGTTTTTATTTCCTTTTCGGTTTTATGTAAACTAATATTACATTTTTTAAATCATAATATTTTAGAAAATACTAATATTTCGTTTACACTCAATAACTTCCATGCATGTAATTGTTTTTTCTTTTCGATATAATTTGTTTAAATATTCATTAGGTGTGCTACTTTTCGTTGGTGTAAAGATGATTACGACGTAAATGATAAAATATTTAACCATATAATTTATTTGGTTTTCCGCATTTTTAATCATCATTTTTATTTAAAATTGTGTTGTTATTTTCTCTTATTTGTGTATTTTAAAAAAAATTCAAATATAATTATTCCAAACAAAATATTGAAAAATACTGAACAGAAAAGGAATTAATTTGTATGTCAGATATAATACGTATAGAACATTTAGGGAAAGAGTGTCACGAATAGGGGCAAACATATTATTCGAAGGATGTGTGGAAAAGAAATATAACCAAAGAGTACTGCGTGCCGAAATTGAAATACCGCCTAAGAAAAAGATGGGCTTGCTACTTTTTTGCACCTCAGAAAAAGAAACTATTGATATTTTTATTTGGTACTGCGGACCTCAGAGTTTTCATTCACAAAAATAATAAATGAAAGTGGTAAGTCAAAATGTCAATAAGTCGAATATTCAAATATAATGAGGTTGAAATGAAATTTCATTAATGAATGTTCGAGTTAATAAATGGCGTTTTACTTACAAATATAACGTTGTCAGTGATATGCATAAATATACTTTATCTAAATTATTATTAAGAAATATAGAAGCAGAAATTTAATAGCGTGCTTACAATTTATACAAAAATTATGAAACCAATTAGATTCGAAACATAACCAATGCCAAGTTCTAAAAAATATGCCATTAATATCTTTTGAGATAATGAAGTAGCCTATTTAGATTGTCCGTTAAAATTATCTCTGGAAATCAAATTTGAAAGTTGCAATTCATAATTCTCATTAAAACTTTAAAAAATTTCAGAGATTAAACGGAAAATTTTGCGTTACTGATTCCATGACACTAAATATAATTGCTTTCTTCAAGAGCAAAACTATATTATCAATATTCCTTGATAAAATGGTCAAGGTGTATAAAATGGCAACTCTAGCCATTAAGAAATTCAAATTAAGTTTTTTTCATTAAAATTGTCTGTAATAATAAAATTTTGTGGTCGTGATTCTTAATTCGCATTAAAATCAGTATTATTATCCCTTAATGTTATGACTGTTAAATTTAAAGATTTGTTAATTACTTGACGAAGTACATGACAATCTTCAATGAGATCGATATATACAGTATGTAGTATTGCACACAAAAAGATATATGATTTGTTAATTGTGACGAAACCCCGAGCTTTTGAAACATGTTACTTATTTGTTATTGATTTATAGATACGCAGGATTACAAAACAGTAAACATTTTGGATTAGCGTTAAAATTAGCAACTAGGGAGAGGTCCATACCAAAGTTACCGGTGTCATTTGTTTTTCTGTTGGTGTATGAGACCCCGAAAGTATTTCTGTCAGATAATGCAAACTTAATCTGGAGCCTGAATCATAGTCAAACAAGGGACCCTCGTAATCTTCCCCTATATCCCCGTTTATTAAGAACCTTCCTTTGTTAATAAGAGTCAGCGAAAAACAATTAAGCGAACCCCATCATGTGGAGCAGAGTTTGAAATATCTTTTAAAATTAAATATATGTTTCATGCGTCATTTTTACTTTTTAGCTTCGTTTACGAAATATTATGTTTCAAAATCATTTGCGATATATCACTCCTTCCGTATCTAAACAAGGTAATACACAAATCTAGAGAACATTCCGGAAATTGGTTTTGATGATTACATTAAAATGGAATTATTTCGCTTATCCTACTCAATTAGTTTCGAAGTTATAAAGAAATATCAAGTAGATGGAAATAAAGCAATGAAAATTATTGGACCACTAAACTTGTTGGTGTTCATAAGATATATTATTAAGAATTATGAAAAACACTTTGCAACCTTTCATCAAAAAATAATAGAGAAGACGAGCCTCTATATCAAATCTGACCGTTACGGATACTTATGAACCCCTCATGAAAATACATAATATAATCATCATCATATATATTAATACGCTAAGGTTTTAAGATGTTACTCTTCCTTTTTAGAAAAAACCTCACAGCTAATCCACATAAATTATATATCATTTTATAGATAATTGCTTGCATCCACAACTAAAAAATTTATTATTGCTATTGTTTTTGCAAATTAAATAATTATTAAAATTATATACACAAAACAGGAATGCTGCCATCTAACGGCTCAACGTCAATATGATTGACGGTCTGTAAAATTTTTGTATAATTTCAAATCCACTCACGTATAAATAAAGTGGCGCTTTAGCTCAATGCTTTTGATACTTGCGCCTCTATATGTCAATTTTAGTAAAATATTTGTTTGATCTGTCATCTGAGCTTCATAATGGAATAAATAATAATGCGAAGACTTCGCACGGGTCACGCTAGTACAATATAATTCGGTAATTTGTGAAATTACTAGTTTCTTCTTTTCTACTCGATTCACTGAATCATCGAAATAATAAAATATTTACTTGCTACAAGAGCGAATATCGATTATTTTCTACCTCTTTGTGTATTAATTTATATTGTTTATTTTACATTTACAGACCGACTAATACATTATAATTTAAAAACTGTTTGTGTATTATAGAACTATGATTCTGAAAAATAAACCTACTGAACTAAATACTTATTCACATATATGCACAGCTTAATACTTATTGCAGTACCTATAAATCTAACTACGACATATTAATATATGCAAGCATTTGAGATGAACATTATACCTAAATATTGAATATATTTGGAGTTAATTTTGTAGAAATTTATTGTTCACAATTAAATGAAACTACGTGATGTAGTATTATTTCTACTTTCTTTCATTTCTTTACCACGACCTAGGTTTCGTTGTATTACAAGATTTTCAGGTGGGATATTAGCAAAGATCTTTGCTAAAAGTGTTACAAATATTACAACTATTTCCAGCAAATATATTTTTCGTCGAAAACTTGGGCCCACTTCCTGACTTAGAATTAATAACAAGTTAGATATTTAGTAAATAGGTAACATTTGTAATAATCTCATTGAGCCTCGTTTCAAGTTTGTACAAGTAGTTCGCAAGTTGTGATTAGTTTGTGTTATAGTTTTGTTTTTGCTTGGAAAAACAAGGAAAATTGTTTGACATGTAAGTCTAATTTTAGCTTAAGAAACTGATACCGGTGTTTATGCAATTACACGTGAACGTATTACAGCTTGGATGAAAAATTTTTATTGTAATTTCTATATGTCTTCAGTTAGATTCACATATTTTAACTGTGTAAATAGATATATTGAAATACTGTGTGAAAAATAATTACATTTGATAAAACAAGAAAATAATTTTGCTTACCAAAAGATTGTAATTTCGTATAAATAGCGGTTCAAATTAACAGATCAAACAACACGTAACATCGTTTCGGGAAAAACTTAACTTGTAAAAATAAGAAATCTAATCATTAGATATTAAACGTGCCATTCATATGACATTCATTATCTCACTAATAACATAATGAATGTCATATGAATAGCACGTTTAATATCCAAATAAAAAGTTATAATTTACTTTTTGTCTTACATTTCATATTAATCGATATGCGGATTTCATGATGTATAAAAATTTAATTAAGCAGCAATTGAATTGTAATTAAATATTTTTAATCATTAGAATACGAAAATTCAATTTGAATTGTGGAAAAATAAAGAGTAATTTAATTAACTTATAACAAAAATTGAGTTAGTGATTGTACGACGTTCCGAAGTTGATATCAAAATAAGTTATTTAAATTATAAGGCACCTTTTTTACAATTATATGCACAATTTATTTTTACCTTCTTCACTTTTTTAAATATTTTGCTACGTATTAATTGAAATTTCTATATAAAGCATAAAAATTCCTTTACAGATGTCTATAGCTGTAGAAAATATCTACAAACGTGTGACAAACGGGAAGGACAGAGGACTTGATGAAATCGTAGTATGAAAAATATTTTGAAAAATGAAAAGGAATAAAATAGCGAAAAGCCAAAAAATAAGTCCTATAACCCATTCCCACTATCCATCTGGATAATGTGTGTGTATATATATATATATATATATATATATATATATGTATACACATATATATATATATATATATATATATATACATATATATATATATATATATATATATATATATATATATATATATATATATATATATATATATATATAATGAGATGCCGGACTTCATACTATTGCTGTAATTCGTATGCTTTTTCCACCAACCTAACTCCAGTAACAATGGATATAAAGAAATGAATGTCACCATCATCAGTGTCAGAATACAGAACCAAATATACCAATAATCGTTCGACGCAATCGCAACAATCGTATCGTAACAATCGTTCAACAATCAATGTAAAAAAATGAACTAAATTTAACAAGTATGCAGAAGACCTAAAAATACTAAAGAACAAATTACTACAACGAAAGTCTCTGACAGATGGTATAGTTCTTTATTCCGATTCCAAAAAACTTCATTCCAAATGCATTAAAAATAATATAAACAGTACGTCAAAACGGGCTAAAAGTGTACTTTTTTGTAGTGACATAAGAGGTTTGATGGGAACTTAAGATTATACTAGAGGAGACTTTTCAGAGACAGTTATAAATTGAAGTTGGAAACGGTCTTGCTACATAACTAAAATTTTTCACTTCCGATTCCTGCTAGCAAGGCAATTCATAATTAAGATACTTACGAAAATATGAAGATTATTTTGTCACATGGAAAATACAATAAACTTCGATGAAAAACTTTCAAAAATTCAAAAATTGTTGCCATTTTGCTTGAAATATTATTACGTCTTTATACCGTATGCTCTTATTTGCGAGAAATACAACATTTCCAAACAATTGCGACGCAACATGTGGTGAACAAGCGGGGTACTTTCAACAGAGGTAACCACCTTGAAAAAAAAGCCATAAGTGCAAGTGAAACGCTCATTGCTGACATATTATTATTGAAGTATTACAAGAGGTATTTCAAAGCAAATTATAAGCGAGTTACGAAATTATGACACCAGAATTGGGAAAATAAACATAAAAATACAATTATTTTTTTTAACTAATTATAAAATTCTAGTATTAATTTTGTATTCAGAATCCCAAAATTTGTAAAGAAAGTTAACTTACATGCAGAATATGGTATTCTGCATGTAAGGTGACATGTAAGGTTCCGAGCTAAAATTGGTTACATAACTGCGCAATTATGTATCGTCTGGTCATTAGTTAGTTCCTAACTTAATGACCTCAAGTATTATTGTTTATATATTTAAGAGATTTGGTAACATAAAGGTGTGTATATAATCTTAAAGGCTTATATATTTAAAAATTCTGTAATTTAAAAAATATTTTTTATAAAATTTATACGAATGCTAATGCAGGATCCAGTTAGCGATACATTACGATTATCTAAATTACGTACTGAAAACTGCTTTCGAATATATGGAACACAAAACCACAAGGAGATATTTCTTTAGCATAATATACCCTGATTTTCTGCATTCAGTGTGCAACCGAGTTGCAGTTGAGCGCATAATAATATAGTTAGTTACTCGAAGTTTGAAGCTTCGCCGATTACGGTTTAGCCGTAAACTCCAATTGGAACAAGTATTATGTTGTTAGTTCTACTCACTTAGTTTTGCCTCAAACATATTTATATTTTTTCCCATTTAGGAAATAAAGGTTAGATTGCTGATCGTAAGGAATAAGTCATAAATAAGTATGAAAATATTGACTGGCATTGAGATATAATAATAAAATTGGACATATCTTAAATATTTCTATTTTACATTACGTGTTTTTTATTAAGTTTGTCAGAATTGGAATTGAGAAATTTAAATAATTTTTAAGGTTCCGAATCTCAAAAAAAAAGGAACATTTGCAAACGTTCGTATATCCGCATGCACTATTTTTCTCAAGAATTGTTTGACATGAGTAAAGTTTATTATCTGAGAAATTTAGGCGGAATATCTTTTATCCTGGCAACTTTTATTTATTTTGTTATCATATTTGTATTTATCTTTTTTTTAACATTGTAAAAACACTGAATTTGATTGACTAAGAGTTTGCTCCTGTAAGAATAAGTTCATCATAAGTAAATATCGAAATGAAAAAAGAAATGCGTAAATAAATAAACAAGTAAATCAAAGTAAAATTTATTTGAAACATTTCAAGTAAAAAAGAAAAAATAATACATCTCAATAAATATACTCGAATAATTGGCGGTTTTATGAAAAAAAAATTAGATGCAGGTATGTACCACAAGGTTACAATACATGTGTACGGAACCCTTAAATATGTATAACTCAAGGAGAGATGAAGATTAAAGAAGCATTTTTATGAAACTATTTACGAATATAAATATTATGTAAATTTATTGCGTGGTACATTTTCAACAGGCGTAAAAATATGGCATTTTCCGACGAATATATGGAAAACTCTTAGTGCCACTGTTTCTTCCATAATTTTTGCATTAACAGATTCGTAAATTGAGGGCGAACATGTTTATATTGACATTTTGAACAATATCTCGGGAAATATCTGCACAAATTTCCAAAAAAATTATGGAATCTTTATAATTGAAATTCTTAAAATTAATAAAATAGTTTAATCCAATATATCTTAATAACTAATGCTTGAAATTAGTCATACACAAATTTTTGGGGGAAGTAAATTAAGTTTTACTATTTTTCCATAATTTTGAGTATCGATAAAATATTACTCCCTTACTTCTACTTCCTCTTTTATGCGTCAATTATTTTGTATTGAAAATATCGATATAGTTAAAAATATTGTTTTTAGGTCTGTCACGTTTTTACTGCATGCATACATGTAAATATATAGGTATGTATGAATTTTAATTAAACATTCATTAAACGCCACAAATGCCTATTTCGATTTCAGTAAATGAAGTATTTTTAAATGCTCGTGATTCCGTGATATTCTTAGTAAAATAAGTTACCATAAGCCCTAAAAATTAAACTTTCAACAAAGAATTATACCAACTTCCAATAATTATTGGGCATCAAACGCACTGAAAAATATAAAAACACGAATGTTAATTTGAATTTTTGGGGTAAAGTATCGTTTCTGGATATTAACAAACTTGCGTAATTCTGCTACTATTATAGAATTTTTATTAACATAAATATGAGTATTCAGTTAGAACTTTTGCGTTAAAATATTGTTTCCAAACAAATAAAGTAATATATTGGTACCGTTAGATATTTTTCGAGTCGCTGCTATGTCGAAAGTGACTCTCGAAGTGTTGACGCATCTCTGTCTCTCTCTCTATCGCTGTCTCGTATATACGCACACAAATACACAGTCATCTAAGGACCATATAGTATTAGCTTATTTTCTTTACAATTAATATTTAGATAATTTAAAAAATATTTTTTTCCTCGCACTCCAAAAGGTAAATCACATTTTTTCACCTCTGATATTTTATAATAACCCTTGCTAATATCAAAATTGTGATCTTAATATTATATAATTTAAAAAAATATATTATTAATATAAGTTAACTCAATTACTTTCTCGAAACACGAAATCATTATTTAATTTTGGGTTTGAATTGTGTTTAGTTATTTTCGTAATATTTTCGTCATCGTAACTAAGGAACCTTTTGAGATATCACTATGAAATTGAAACTAAATTGTTTCTAGGATTATATTTGAAAATTTCATGTCATTAGCGTAATTAATGTTTGAGTCAAATGTGCCTATAAAGGCAAAATTATAAATAGTTTTAACATTAAATTCCCTTTAGTGATCAAACGTTAAAAGTTTAAGTAATTAAAAATTGAAAATTCGAAAATCAGCGACAGATACTCCAGTTTTATATATCTATATGATGAGTTATTTCTTACTCTTAATATCTAAAAATAATGTATTTACTCCTAGTGATTTTAGTTTTACAATCATTAAGAGTAAAAACATTTCTCAAGAATCTATTTGCAAATATTTCCATTTGAATTTGTGGAACCTGATATTTTACAGGGTTAATGACTTTTTCGCACACCATTCTCTTCGTATATTCACCTGAAAACGTTCGTTTATCTATTAAAAGAATCTCATTCAGGGTTTAAAACAATATATACCCGCCCGGCATATAGCAACCCTCTGTAAGAATATATTTCACTTCCAAGGTCTTTTCAACTTTTGATTAAGCTACTTTACCTATGTACATTCCTGTAATACGTACCTGTATGTACATTCGTTTTATGAAACCAAAAAATATAATTGAGTGTGCAATCAGAAAGGAAAAATATTTTTTGGGGTATATGTTATCTCTATGTATAAAGTTCAAGTCTTTTTATGTAACATAAAAATAAAGTTAAGATGAAAATATGATGTCCGAATAGGTTTAAAAAAATTTATTAGTAAGTACGGTAAGCTTTCAATATATTATGTACAATAAATTAGTTGTTTACTATACGTACATAAATGAAATATACGTATACAAATATATATATATATATATATATATATATATATATATATATATATATCATCATCATCATATATATTAATACGCTAAGGTTAAGATGTTACTCTCCCTTTTTAGAAAAAACCTCACAACTAATCCACATAAATTATATATCATTTTATAGATAATTGCTTGCTCTACCGGCATCCACAACTAAACAATTTATTATTGCTATTGTTTTTGCAAATTAATTAATTATTAAAATTATATACACAAAACAGCAATGCTGCCATCTAACTGCTCAACGTCAATATGATTGACGGTCGGTAAAATTTTTGTTTAATTTCAAATCCACTCACGTATAAATAAAGTGGCGCTTTAGCTCAATGCTTTTGATACTTGCGCCTCTATATGTCAATTTTAGTAAAATATTTGTTTGATCTGTCATCTGAGCTTCATAATGGAATAAATAATGCGAAGACTTCGCACGGGTCACGCTAGTATATATATATATATATATATATATATATATATATATATATATATATATATATATATATGTATGTATGTATATATATATATATATGTATATATATATATATACATACATATATATATATATATATATATATATGTATAACTGAAAATATTTCTATTTTTCAATACAATCCTTATTATTAATATTCCTTTACAATCATTTTCTTTTATTTTTTCAGTCAAAATATTTACTACCTGTCCCTTGCCTTCATCACAATTCTTTTGAGATATCACAAAGAAAACAAATAAATTAGTCCCAGGGTGACAAATTATATTCTTTTTAAATAATTATTATTTTACTGATATTCGAATAAATTTAATTCAAGCAGACAGACAGGCAAACAATTCCTTACCAATTCATTCGTTTATAGACAGACACTTCTGTTTTATTTATCTCCATATTTGTTCCTTCCAATAAACCATCCACGTCAAATAGACTTTCCCGAAGAATTTGACTGATTCTGACTTTAGTATAGGTAATATCAGTTTGCCCTGATAATAACATTCACACTCCAGGCTGTACTAGTATCGCCTAGTCAAATGTGCCGTCGTAAAACATAACATAACCTAACTAAATCTGACCTGACGTATCATAACTTACCCAAACTGATTATAATCTAATCTAACCTACATTAGCGTAACCAAGCTAAACATACCCTAACTAGACCTAACCTGGCCTAACCTAAACTAACCTCACACCTTCTAACTTGATTGTTTTGCCTTGGCAATACCGGTTTAAGCCGAAGTGTAAATTTTATCATCAGGAAAAACTAATTTGCCTAGACTATGTTACACGCAGGCACACACGCATGCACACACTCACACACATATATATACATATATTACGGGAAGCAAATTAACTAATAGAACTAAATTTGCATTTCATTTATCATGTGTGGTAACAACTGAAACAAAATTATAAGTATTATGAAATATTTTTTTTCAATTTTTTAAATAGTGTAGTTCTTGAGGTATTGTTGAAAATATACTCGAAAATATGTGACTCTTCAACTTCCAAAATAGCCGCACTGAAAGTTACGGAAATAAACTGCATTACTAGACATTTATTTCATTTTACCGGAAAACTATATTTAAACCAAGCGATTTTCCTGACAATTGTAAATAAATTAAGCAAATTTATTTATAATTGTCAGGGAAATTTATAAGTATATTTTTGCATGTTAAAAATAATATTATTGAACATTTCAATTTAAATACTATGTACAAATAAATGTATGATTGGTCTAAATTTGTATGACATATTTATACTGCAAATTTTATTCGCAAGAATATATTTGTTTGCTATCAATATTATGCGTCAAAGTTAGAAATTTATTGAAATATAATGTAATATATCTTCGGTTTAATTTAGATAAATGTCGGATATATGAGTGACTTTAGAACTATAGACGAAACGGATTACTCACAAATTACTTTTGACTGCTAATGCCTAAATATATAATATATATTTATGTACACATGTTTAGGCATTTGGCACTAAGTGTGGTATATTGAGTTGCTGTGGTATGTTGAGTTGATCACAAGGCATACGGCCTTTGGCGGCACGGCACACCGCGGGAACCCGGGTTCGATTCCCGGCCGGCCGCTTATTGAACGCGGGTGAACTGGTGTTTTGGTTGGCTGTAACAGATTGCTCTCGTAGCAATACGTGCGTCGTATGTATAATTTAGATGCATTAAAGTACATAAATAAAGGAAAAACAAATTTAAAATACGTACATTTATTGATGGTAATCAATGTATCATAATTTTTAACTTAACTTTTATTTCATGGCTAAACGAAATAAAGTTTTTTCCCAAATATATAACTAAGTTTTGTGCAGAATATAACAACTTTTGCACAATCAAGTTCCGCACAACTTTTTGTTATCGCAGAAATAAGATGAAATATATTACTTGCTTAAACCACTTTCACTTGTTCAAATACGAACAGATTTAGTACGGTTTTCCAGATATATGCGTATGAAGTTTCTACCAAATTGTTGGTTAAGTTTACCAGCTCGTATTGTTTTTTCTAAGAAATACATTAATCTCTACGTCTTCTATTTGGACTTGACCTATTTTAGCTAGAAATATTAAACATACTTAATTGAGTTGTTTAATAAACTTCTACATTTTACCAAAAATGTATTGTGTATGAAATTTTGTAATTTTTATTCATTTTTGAGAAATCTCCTCTCAATATCTCTATTCCTCCCATGTTTATAGTTAAAAAAATGTTTAAAATAATAAACTAGTAATTATTTTACGGTAAACGAATGATATTTTTTTCTGATTCCATTATCTTAGTTTCCTCCTTTTTGAGATAACGGTTAAAAGCGATTTAACATGTGTTTAAAGCTATACATTTTTGAACTAAGTCCTCAAAAGTAAATCAAAACTTACAGAAAATTGACTGTGATAAACACTATTTTAATACATTGTTGAACAATTATATGTAGATAAATATTATTATGATACACTGCAGAGAAATTGATTTTAGATGAACATTATTATAATAGAGAGCAGAGAAATGTATTGCCAATAAACAAATGTGGTTTTGTAATAAAGCTAATATCAATCATAAAATATAACAATAACGTATTCGATATATTAATAATTCGTAGTTAAAAAGAATTATAAAATTTAATGTTTGCTATAAAAAATCTCAGTAAAATTTCATAGCTGATCCGTAATAAATATGTTCGGAATATAAACTTTCAAATACTATATTAGTAATTTATTCCATAATAGATTGCCTAACTTATAATGACCGTATTAGTAATATAATTTGGTCAGATTGGAAATACTTAATTCTGAAAATGCGACTACTTATATTAAATGTAATTTTAAAAATCAGTTTAAGCAAAAAATAGTTTTAAAAATCACAGCTTTAATGTATTCAGTAATTATATTTAAAATACCAAGATGAGCGAATAGCAACCATGCGTTACATACGGCAAATACTTGGTGGTAATCTGTAATTAAAATTCGATAGAAAATTATTTCCGATATATATACTATACGACTATTTAACTTTTTTTTTATATTTACAAAAAGACGTTAAATAAAATGCACCAAGGAATTGTGAAGTTAAAATGATTCAGTGCCATCTCCAATTTCAACAATCTCAAATAATTTAATGTCTTATATTGTCACGCTGCAAATACAGGCCTTCTGGAAACAAATTTGAAATGACCATTTATTACACTTTTTGCAATTATATAAATAATTTTCACTTCTATCCTGGACGTGACTTATATAAATTACCTAAAAATATTTAACGGAACAAAAAAATCAGAACTGTTTCATTTTATTGTTCTTCAAACATACACGGGTGCATGTTACGGGGAAAAAGTTCCAAACCAATGAAATAGACCAGTATATAAGCTAGCATAGGTAACTTGCCCAAAAAATTAAATCACCTTTGAAATAAATATTAAAGGCTGAACAGAAAGCTCGTATACATGATTAGTATTTCTTCTTAATATTTACTATAATAAAAATTTCGATTAAGTGCGAAAAGATCTCTCACTACTTGGTATAACTATTTTTTTTGAATAACCTAACAAAATATTGATCGACAAAAAACTAACTTTAATGTTAAAAAAGTGTTAGTTATGAAAATGTAAGTCGAGAACACTCCACACTATTTTTTATATTAAAATAAATTTTATTTTAATCACTTTATTCTTTATTTTAGTTTCATAATAAAAAATTAATTTATACCGAGTTGCGGAACATCTTCCAAATTGACCAAAATCTATTTTTAAAGATTTATTTTTTATTCGCATTGCGCCAAGAGCGTGTTTTTAATTTTTTTTAATTTTTTTGAATTTTTTAAATTTTTAGTTACGAAGTTATTATATTGTCATTAGTCCTTGATACCTGTGTAAAATTTCAAATAATTTGGATGTCCAAAATTAGTGAAAATTTAATTGAGGAATTCCGTTACATTCACACATATATACTTACAAATGAAGATAAAATATAAAAATAAAATAATTAATCTTAAAATAATATTTTGGTTATAACATTTCTTTTAATTTATATAATTCTTGCCCCTTTTTTATTTTGGGAATAATACTATAATTTATTTATTCCGAAGTGCTATATCGATGCCCATTATTTCTCTCTGTATAGTCAGCAAAGCGAGTAAGTTTACAAAGGATTACCGATACTGATAAGGTTGCTACGATAAATTTAGAAATTATAATATTTGCGCGATCAAAAACAATATTATCATAAAAATGTTGAAATGATGATGCAGTTATAATTTGGAACTTTAATTGAAATATCTTCTAGAAATATGATTTATTCAATAAATAAACCAGATTATTTTGTAATAACACTTCTTAATTTAGAAAAATATATACTTTTTATTACGCTATATTATAGCTGTAGTAACTACAATAATAAACCCCAAATTATTTTCAGCGACTTCTGGAATTTTATTGAAAATTGCCGAACGTTTCAGATAAAGTATATAAAGATTAAGGCGTTCAACCTTTCGTTCACAGAGAAAAAGAAAACACAATATTGAAATTTCACCGCGAGAACACAGTAATTTTTTTAATAAGACAAACCACCAGGGTGTCTTTCAGCTTAAATTTTAAAAAAATTCAAGACCTTGTTGAAACAGATCCTAGGTTAAGTCCGCGTTATCTGGCACAACTGCTCTCATGTTTGCATACTGTAACAGAAAAACAATTTCTTACTTTTGGGGAGAAGTGATTCTTGGGAGAAATAAATTTATTTTTATTTTTCTTGATTGGTTACTGTATTACCTTCAACAGAAGAGGATCTACGTGCGCATGGAACTACAGAGAAAAAGTGACGAGAAAAATAATACTTTTACTTGAATGGACAGCTTTTTCTCATCTGTCATATTTTTTGGACTTTGCCCCCTCAGACTATAATAATTTCGATTACTCCTTTTATTAGAAACTAATTTTAAAATCAATATATTTAATCAGTTATTCAAACCAATCCAAATTTTCAATGAAAAAAGTTTAAAAGTAAGGAATTTTATCTCCAGGTACAAGTAGTAAATAACGGTGCTTATATATAATTTAAGAATTATTACATATATTTATAAATAATTACATACATCAGATTTTTTTTAATTTACCACGTTTCTAAAACTCACTAAAAAATATAAAGTAATTTCTCCTTGCGCTGTAAAGATTTATTACTTGAACATACTTTTAACAACATATATATTTTGCTAGAAAATTTTAATGGTGAGTTCTTAAAGGCCAAGAAAATATTGGTAAGACGTAAAACAAAAAAATATGGAGCGCCTGCAGTAGACAATCGTAATCGTATTAAAAAGGTGGTAATAAAATGAAATAACTATTTAAATTGAGGTGGCTGATTTAGTAGATACCAATCTAATATTTCATTTAATATAAGCGATATCACAGCTGTATAGGTAGATATTGGGCTAAAAGTAATGTAAACACGCGATAATTGTCGCTACTAGTGGAATTAATTTAATATAACCATAATTTTTAGTAATGTTTAATAAAGTAAAAAAATCCCTCATAGGTGCTTTACTTTTTCCGTATAATCTATGAAATATACACTTATATTTTTTCGACAATTTGATTGCAAGCGATTGTAAATACATTTGGAAAATGAAATTAAAAAAACGATTAAACGACAACGAACAAACTGTTAGGTCAAAGATAAAAAGAGAACATATATATACAAGTAACAAAGTAATAATATAATTTATAATTTTACAAGAATTAAAGCATACGAATTCCTAACTATAGGACTCATTAACATACATTAAATGATTTTAATCTCGCTGGGATTACTGTTAGACCTTAAGAAGTTCTGGTGACTACCATCCTCCGCTATCATCAATCAGGTCCCTCCTTCCCACCGAACCAAAAACTTTGAGCCAAGTCACATTTACCAAAGTCAACGAGTTTACTATTAGTTTTTGGGAAATTCCTATGGCTACCTTCTTTCTCCCTCATAATATTAGTTCAGTCGCAATAGTTGGGAGATTAGCTTATAATTGAAGGAGTCACAGGTCAAACTAATAAAAGCGTATTAAAAATATAATGAAAAGAAAAAAATGTATGTAAAAATATGCTAATTATATAATAATATTTAAAATAAAATATTTTGTCTTCAATGTATGATTTTTGCTAAGAAACACAAAACAAATATAACTCAGAAACCATAAAAAACCGCTGAATAATGGTGTTTCGGATAGACCTTGATTTTCTCTCCCTCTGTGCTTCCGCTTAACACTAGATAAAGGAATTCTTTCCTATATACAGTAATTAGTAGGAAAACCAGGAAGGGCGAGATAGTATTAAAAATTCCAAAAATACGAAGAGGTATTAAAAATGGGAGTCACGAAAGGAATTTTTTTAGGCGCCCTTTGCATACGTGAATTGACGGCGCATTCCGAATATAATCTCTAACTTATCTCATAGTTTGGATATTTGGCATAGTGGGTCTTAGCGCGTAACACTAAACAGTTGAGATAATAGAATAAATTCTTTGAAAAAACGTATAATGCTTTGAATAAACCATCATTAAAATACTAAATAAATATGTTTATGAATTAGAGCCCTTGATATGAATTATTTATTTTATAAATTAGACCATATAAACAAATTAAAAAATAGTCCAAAAATAACCTTGTAAGATAAATTAAGACTGTATAAATACTGCAGCTAAACATAGAAATCAGAATTTCGATGAACTGCTACTAACGAATTCTCCGTTACTATGGTCACATTACTCGGAAACCTCATAATCTCTACAAGTGGGTTGTGGTGGGAATAAAGCCACGAATGGGAATAAAGCGAGATTTGAATAAAGCCACGAATTCCTTTGAAAGTTACGACTTTTGGAAAGGAAGAAAATGTTCAAGAAGACAAACCAGTATTTAAATGCGGTAACATGTTGTAACCGACGAAGTTGTGATTTGATACTTTATGACCGCAGTTGTTTATAGACCTCTGCCTACCCCAAAAAGTCATTTTCTTTGGAAAAACGTATAATTTTACGTAAGATAAACGCATTCCACTTCAAACCACGTATTTACTCCGCATAGATGTTTTTTGTGCGGAATTCAATATCAAGCTTTATGAACTCCATAGTTTCTTTTCATGCTTATTTAAATATTTACCATAATCGAAGTATTTTACTTTAACGTAAGGTACATTTAAATTACCTACAAAACTTTATTCAAAATATTTATGAAAAAATAAATTCATATTGCCATAACGCTAGAGATTTCTATTGTATATTCGTATGTAGATTGGAAAATAGTGAAATCAGCTAAATCATTGGGAACCCAAGTTCCCAATAGGCGATGTTTTACATATCGGACAAACATTCGTTTTCAAAAATAAGGAGATTATTTTTTTCTCTATATTTTCTTAAGCAGCAAATGAAAAAAAAATTGTTGTGGGTTATTTAAATTATTCTAAAAGAAAGAAAGTATGATGTGCTGAATTAGTAAAATCACCAATATTAAAATCGAATTCATTTTCATTTGTTCTTTATTATGTGAACCTTTTTACAGTTTTATCAATAAAATTTGATCATTATTTTTGGCACTTACATATTCAGGTAAATATTTTTAAAATTTACCTATTTTCCTTCTACGTAAGTTGTTTTGTTAATTTACTAACAGAAACTCTTAATAAAATACCAAATCAGTTGAGGTTGTCTTCTTAAGATATGCGCTTAATTAATTATTCAATACAAAGTTTTGAAACGCTTGTGATAAATTATTTTGCTAAAGATATGATAACCGATGGCAATAACTGCACCAATTATAGATCTAGATTAGCCAAGATGATAAGAATTTTGTATTAGATATAAATATTAAAAGGTTATAATGAAAAAAGTTTAACAAAAATAAGTTAGTTAATTAATAAACCCACTTTATGACACCCCGTTCCTAACAGGTTGAAGTTAGTTTCTTGTAAAGGATATTGGTCTTGGTTGTTGCAAAATTAATTTAAATAAAACAATGTAATCGCAGATGAAAGAGTAAAAGGAAAAAAAATATGTTTTGCAACTTTTTCTCGATTGTTTTCCTAAATTATTTCATTGCAACTACATTAATTTTAAAAAGGTCAATCAATATACTAAATTTTCTTTTTTTTTAATTTCCTAGATTCCTCATTAGTTTAATATTAATACGGTTATATACACGTCTTTTAAAAATATAATTATTCTTAACTTTCACAAAACAGTTTTGACACTTTATTTGTAATCAAATTACTGGAACATTACGAAAGTTAACAGAACTCTAAGCGCAGTTACATAACAAAGTTTGGTTACAAACGGAAGTAAATAAACCAATTGATTTAATTAATTCAAAGCTTGTGTAAATGTAAGTCAATTAATCGAAGTGAAATTGCATTATTATTAAACAAGTAAGAACCAATTAAAGTTAAATATAATTATATATACAATTAAGACCGCAAAGCGAGACTTAATTGGCATCATTCGATTACTTAACCACTCCAACTTTTCTTAAAATTTAGGAAGTTATATTGAATAAAAGTACCCGATTATCTTTGGACAATGAGTAATACAATTTGTAAACTAAGACGTTAAGAGCTGTGGCTTTACATATATTTGGAGCTAGATTAAATTGAATCTTTTGATTATTAGAAGTAAATATAAATTTGTATATAAATTGTAATAAAATATATTTATAAGTAAATATAAATTTATATATAAAGTTTGTGTACCTTTCCCGTTAACACCATTTAATAAAAAATAGACTAGTTGAAAATTTTACTTTAATACCATAAAATACATTCAAATGAATATTTTACCGTCTTTCCACTTTTAGATTTTTTATTTTGATTTAATGAAAGTTTGTTTTGTGTTTTTCCGAAGGTGTATTTTTTTACCAGAAAGAATTTCCTATTTTTTATAAGATTTTTTTCATCATGTTATGTGTTATGAAATATATATATAATACTATTTACATTTTGTTTGTTATTTCAAAAAATTAACAGTTATCGAAGATAAAAATTAAATTAATGTAAATGAAACTATCAACAGTTTATATTAATAATTACCCACCGAAAACAAAATAATTTAAGTAAACTTTGAAAAGTCTTTGCTTATTTTAATTATTATAAATGTGTAGAAATTAAAATGCTTACTTCCATTGATGGAACTGTCAAAATATTTAAATTGTTACTTGAATTTGAAAAAAAAAAAAAACTAATGTCAATACATCCTTTAGAGAATCCTTTAAACGAAATTTGTGACCATGCATATAATCAAATATAGGAATAAAAGTGTATTTTGTATTTATTTAATTCAAATCTTGGAGCGCGTATTACTATATACAAATAAAAATGAGGATCTCTTAATCTTTGCTAGCGACGAAATACTATGAAATGAATACAAAAGTAAAGACAATTACTGATCAATAATCAATTTCATTTGCGGTAAACCAAATACTGGCATACCTACATAACTAATAATTGAAAAAGGTAGTTAAAGTTACTGTTTTGTACTATTTTGGCCCGGGAACAATTATTTATAATCAAATTACTGCGCCATGTGATGCGGGCGCAGTCTTATTAAATTTTCTTCTTCAATAAAATTACATTTTATAATAAGTTTGGTTAAAGTGTATTTTCATGCGCAGGGTTTTTAAACACAGAGCAAAAAAGACAATGGCCATCTTTCATAACATATTTTACGTAAATACATACCCTTACATATACGGTTGGCACATAAGATTCAACTGAACTAGAGAAAGGTCTATAAAAGCATAAAATTCAAAAATTAACTCTGCTTTATATTTTGAAAAGGAATTTTTATATTAATTCTAAGATAAAACAAATTTGGTTTTCATATTTTAAAATAAAAAGTAGATACTTCCTTCTCTAGGTATTTTGCACACAGTTTCCGAATTATCTCGAAAGAGTGACAACAAAAGACCTTTCACCGTTCCTCTTCTAATTTGTTCCTTCATAATGTGGCTCTAAACAAAATCCAACAGGAGGACCGTTTCATCTAGCGGAAACTGAAATCATCCCCCAGTAGGATATAATCAGCCGATGCAATCATACGGGCGCCCCGAAATTTTTAGGTTCATATCGGAATGAAACGAGTAATGAAGGATATAAGATCGGAAGGTGGGTAAAATATATAGTTTATTTGTTAGTAAACGTGTCCTTGATTCTAGAGGTCGAGAATTAAATTAATTTTACGAAGAAAAAAACCTTATTTGAATAATTTCATCTTTAAAAGCCGCAAAAAAATTTGAGTCACCGGTGTTAGAAATTTTCTGTTAATTATTTCTTTGACAATATTCCTATAATATGCATAACTTAAATTGTTAATATGCTAACCATGAAACTAAGTGTATTGTTAGAGTAGTTCTTGGGTTGAGTATTATATAAAGTAATAGTATCTGGTCCTGTGTAATTTATATATTTCTATACACTTAGATAATTTCTGCGGCCACTTTGGAAAAACAGATTTAGGCAAAGTATTTTCACAGAAATAATAAGTCTTTTTTTATATTTTTTATATTGCCAGCAATCCTGCTTGACTTTACGTGGGAAAATTTGTTTAATTTACACTTTTCCTTCTTATTGAAATGTAAATCCACTTGGAGCGCACACAGGACAATTATCTGGAGCCCAAAAAATAATGATAATGCTATAGTAACGTGCATATAAATACCAAAATTTTATTATATTAATAGAATTTATTAATCAGTCAATACCGACATTCGGTGGAGAAATATAAAGCTGCGTTTTAAGACACAAAGATCAGAAGTTATTAATATTTCTCTCGTTCTCGATGGTTGCTTGCTAAAAAAAAGATATGGCTTTAAATTTATTAAATAGAGAATAGGTTGATCGATGATGAATAATGTTAAGTAACGTTAAGTAATAATTGGAATAATACGTATATTTACTTCAATCATCAGTTACCATCGTGTCAAATTCGGTCGGAAATCGTCATTTGTTGATGATGAGATAACAAAGACGCATACATATAGAGAAATAGACACTTGGGTTTTCCATATCGGTATACGCAAAAGTAAAGCGCCTCCATAATTGCCTGTGTTTGAATTTTTTATATATTCTCGATAGATGAAACTATGAAAATTGGACGAATTTCTGACAATCTAAGCAAAGTTACATGATATTAAGTTTCCAGGGTCATCTTCGAGCTGCGTCACATTGTTATCAATTGTATTGTACGTTACATTGTTTGTATTTGTGGATCTTTAGTGATTAAACGTTTGGTGGTAAAACGCTTCATTTTTGACACTACATTATTTCCAAATGGCATAATACCAAATAGAAAGGGGCTTATATTTCGGCAGATAAGATGCAGAAAAAGCTATTAATTTAAGCAAACATTTATTCTTTAAATTTGAGCTGATATTTTTCAAGCTTAAAGGACTGACAGGGTTTCAACTCGTATATCTAATTTCATAATAATAAAATTGGAGAGCTACACTTCGGTTTGTTCTTCAAAATTTTGAATGTTTTTAACGTCGAATTGTAGCAATTAAAATATTATATTCCTTCACTTCTCCATGTTTTATATGTAAAGAAATGTGATGACAATAAGCATACTTCTATTCATTTGTAGCATTATGAAGATAGAGTAAACTAAATTTTCATTTTAGAGGTATGTTCATATGGAATGTAGGTAGTTTTTGTCTTAGACACCAGTATTGGTCTCGATTTGTATAGAATGGGAATCAATACACTCTCGATTCTCAATTTTGTACACATTCTCGATTTTGTATAATCAAAATTAATATATACGTCTTTAAATATATACAGTTCACATAAACGTAATTTTTTTTCGAGTAAATGTTCCGTAGCAAAAAATGTAAAAAATGGACCCCTTTTGACATCACTTACCTATTCATCTATCTATCCTTCTCCCTGTCTGTTATTGCTACTTCTGTGTGACGTAGAGAATCAATTTTATATTTCGTGTAGGATGATAAAAAAAAGAAAACGTTATAATAGTAATATTTTTTTCAGAACTAAATATAAGATATTACTATGTGTAGAAATGTTCTTAAATATATATTTCGGTTGCCCTCTCTATCTCTGAAAACGCTAAATCTTCAATTGCAAAAAACCTTGATGATATTCACCAAAAATTTACTGAGAAATTATGGTCATGATTCTAAATTTCATAAATACTCACGATATTTAGATACTTACGAAATATATAATAGATGAAATACTTAAATGGCGAAAAACAATATCAAAAACTCGTAAACGGAACTGACTTGTTAACAAAATACTATATGCCTTTAAACCTTAAATATTTAATGAACCCTCGTACTTAACGAAACAATCTTAATTATATTATTTTATAAAAATATTTTGTTCTAACTACATTTTAAATATTTGCAAACTCGTACGATTTTATACATAACGTACTTAATTTATACATTAATAAATAATCTTTATTTTCATTGTACATATTTTGCTTCATATATATATATTATTTTAATAACAATTATTTTTAATCGGGTACTAAGCTTTTGAAAATTATGTTGTCCTTTCCTCGTGACGTGACTTTCAAACATAATTGCATTAATTGCATAATGGGAAATACCAATAATATTAGACGTGGTCAAGCAGGCAAATTTTATTGAGTTGCTTAACTTGGAGAAATATTTAATATGGCGAACACAATTGAATTTGATCAGATACTTATCTCTGTTGGATTAAATATTCACCCATCTATTGTTTTCTTTCGGTAAACAATTATGTTAACCTGAATCCAAAAATATTTCACAGCCTCTTAAGCAATATATTTGTTCTATTCACAATAAAATCTAATATATTGATAATAAAGAAAGGTTCCCGCGAAGCCTTTTGAACTAGGGCAAATAGCACTTTTTCGATTATAAATTTCCGCCCACAGATAATGACATGGGCAAAAATTTATTATCACGAAGTAAGAAGTCAGAAATTTCAATTTAACTCTTATATCGAATTTAAATTTATTTTATTCAATTGATAAACCGTATTATGAAGTTGGACGGATGATTGTAAATATTTAAATTAATTGAATGTTATATCTCATTTCAATTTATCTTATTCAATTGAAGAACCGTAATATCAAGGAGGAGAACTTCTCGATCAAATCTTTGTGAAATTAAGTTGTAACATTGCTATCAATGTTATACCATATTTAATAAATTTCATTATGTTTATGATATATTTTTATAGTTTACTTCAGTATTATATTAATAATGGAGATAAAAATATCGAGTAAGGTAACCAAATAAGATTTTTTTATTCAAAATTAAATGAAACTGCGTGATGTAGTATTATTTCTGCTTTCTTTAGTCGCTAAATTATTTTTGTTGCTAAACATTCCTAAATGTGGAAAATTTCGCAGGTATTATTTAAATTAATCGTTCGATAATACCGGCGTTCAACAATTACCTTGTCAGCAGAAATATATCAAATATTTATCGTTGTCCTGTAATAATACTCGCAGTTGTAACAGTGAAATAAAACTATGAAATTAAAGAAGTGAAAATTATAAGGAATTAATTAATAGTAATCCATAAGTTCCGCATAAATAACCAAATGGAATGCAATATTTATTTGGTTTATTTTCAATAAAATTTTTCAAACAGAAATTTTTCAAGCGAAGGAAAATTTCAGCTGTTTTTTTCATACTTTATATCCATAGTTAAATTTTAAATATCTTTTGAATATTGTTGTAGTAAACTTACATAGAAAAAAAAATTAACTATACAAAAATATTTTAAATTATATAATTAATTAAAGCGTATTTCAAAACTTAGTTTATTTCAGATACTGTATAAAATCCATCGTTCTAAGCTTTACTGTTTTAAAAGCGTACATTTCCTTTAGTTGGAAAACATGTAAACTGTTCATAGATCAAATAAAGTGTAAACGTTTTGCACAGACACAAATTTTGTTTCTAAAGCGTACTTAAATGAAGTGAGTCAAATGTATGAAATCTGAAAAAAGGTTTCATTTTAATAAAAGTTTATCATCGTTTTTCACTACATTAAATAACGAAAAGTTACTAATAGGTATTTTCCGAAATGTTGTTAAAACATTTTCTTAATTGTATAAATAAATAATAACATTAATATTTTCAATAATTAAAAGTTGCAATACACAGATAAATCGTGGACAATTAATTGGAATAATAAACTGTAATACATGATATTAAAATATTGGTAAGGAAGACGCAGTATTTTTTAACTTACGGTAATACTTCGCCGTTATCAAAATGTCTCACTGCAAAAATATAGTCTTCCGTGTGATAAAAACTGTATATTATTTAACCAAGAATAGTTCAGAATCGCCACAATCCCCTTTTAGAATACATAATATGGTAAGCTCTGGTTGGCTTTTAGGTTATTGATAAAAGCAAATTTGGGTATCAGGTAATAAATAAATATTTTTGCAATAAAATGTAAAAATGTTAATATTCGAAAACAGATCAATAGCGTATATTATATCCAATCTCCATTGGAAAATTATAAAAATTGAAAACATTATATTTGACATATGAATTTTTACTACTCGTATTTATGGTATGAAGGTGTTATAAACAAAAGTGGAAAAATTAAAAAAAAATATTTTTTGCTTTTTCTGAATGACGGAGTATAAAGTCAGGTCTTATAAAGTCAGGTGGATTTTAATTTTAACTAATTATTAAGTTAATTAACAAAAAAAACTCTTTTAGATTCGGATTCGATTTAATTTCATATATCCTTCATTAGGCGCAATTAAATTTTTGTACTTTACTAATAGGATATTCCGTTACAGGTTCTATGTTTCACCAGTAAACCCATTAATTCACCAAATACATCCTAATCATTAAATATTGCATATTAAAGAGTATGAATTTTAATTCAGCCATAGCTCAAATATATAATTCACCATAGTTTTAATAAATACACTGCCATGTCTTACTATTTTTCATTTTCAGGATTTAAGTTTCACTGGAAACAAGAACAAGTTAATAAGTTAGTTGAAAGTATCTGAAAGTAAAGAATATTAAGAAAATCAATTTTAAAACGGTAAGATTGATATATACGTCAAACTCCTTTTGAAAATTTTGTTAGTTGAACGGTTATCGAAAATGTCGAAAAGTCAAAAATAATAATCAGCGATGAGAGAAATAATATTTTTTAAATTGTGTTACATTATGGCTTAATTATATACAAATATCACGAAAGTGGGTTAGATAAAGAAACAAACGACTTACCGAAAAGCCTCATTGAAACATTTCCGAAACGTTTTGAAAGCCATATATTTAAAGACCAATTGCATAATATGGTTACCACTATTATTAACTACTTCGCTTTAGTGAAATATAATGATACAAATTAACTGATTGTAGTTCGGTACATTACCGTAAGTGAATGTAGCTTATACGTTACCATGAAGCAGATTAATGTGAGAGAGCAAGGTCGGAACTGGACTGAAATAGAAACGTTTTTGTGAGAAGTCAATTTGTTGATAAAAATGCTTACAAATATCCCAGGCATTTACAGTTTTCCCATCTCTATGCCTATATATTTTAATAATTTCAGACTATAGTTATACCCGGGATTAAATAGCAAACACCTTTAGCATGAATTGGATATTTCAACGGTTTTGTGTGCACAGCGATACTGCTTAAAATACATATATTTTCAAACAGTGCCAATTCAGCTTTTCATCTTGGCTCCTAACTACAATTAATTATGTTTGTCAAATATTACATCTCAATTTTAAAATATTTATTTTTTATTTAGATATTATTATGTTATATTATGTATTACATATATATATATATTTACAACTTTTAATTTAGAGTTATTGCCCGTATCAATATGACAGTTGGTACAATAATGGTTATTTACTAGCGATTGCTCTTCTGAAATTAAGTCCACCATCTATCCTGTAATGTTTTAATTATCAATAATATTAAGTAAAGAGATAAAATATATTGACATCAAGTCTGGATTATCACATTAAACCAAGCACCATCTATCTGCGCCTACATAACAGCTCGATGGTTGTATCTAGAGCACCTTAATGCTTTTATTTAATACATATAATGAAAAAATAAAAGTGTTAATATTAAAATTGAAGTAAATGTATAAAAAATAGACGAAAAATAGCCAAAAACCGATATACATAAATATTATTTTAGTGGCTATTTATATATTTACAGGTAAACGTAATGACACAAAGACTCGTATAATATGTTGGCACAGACATGAGAAAAGTTGAGCCTGGGTTTATATACATTTAATCATCATCAGTAGCTTGACAGTCCTCGGTGGACCATGGCCTTCTCAAGCAGACTGTTCCAAGCCTTCCTTCTGGGCGCCACGGTTTTCCAGTTTGTTATGTTGAGAGTATCGAAAACACTTTGTATGCAGTCCGCCCATCTTCATTTGGCTCTTCCTCTTCCTGTTGAGCCAGTTGGTTTGGCCGGAAAAATCGTTTTGCCGTTCTATCATCCTTCATTGTATTTACATGGCCGACCCACTTAATTTGTTGAATTTTTATAGATTTTACTATATCTGGTTCTTTGAATAAGCAATAAAGCCCGGTATTAGTTCTCCTTAACTTATTGTCAAACAACCCACCAAAGCTGGATTTTCCGTTCGAAAATTGCAAGGGTCACCAGTTTGGTACAATGTCGGCATTTCAGATCATATGCAAGCACTTATGTGCTTAAGCTTTTATATAACAGTAGTTTAGTGTCTCTTCTGATATTATTGAATTTCAGAAATCTTCTTATTCCGTGAAAGCACCTCTCTACGTCATTTGTTCGTCTCCTCAGTTCTGGAGTCAAATCGTTATCGGTGTTGATTTCAGATCCAAGGTAGATGAAGGAATTCACCCTTTCAAATTTGTAATCACAGATTTTAAAATGCATAGAGGAGTTAAATTTGGTCCCAAATTGCATGTATTTGATTTTAGTCTGGTTTGTTGAGAAGTATACTTTTTTGGCCTTTAGTACTAGAAATGTTTGTTTGAGGTATTTTTGAATTCTTATAATAATGCCAATATCATCCGCGTATACAATAATTCGTACAGATTTACAGAATATTGTGTCTCTTGTGTTTCCGTTTGCTATTTCGTCTGGCTCAGAGAAGCTTCCTTGAATTTAAACTCTCATTTTCGTGTCACTTAGAGTGAGGGAAGTCAACTTAACCAGTTTGTCAGGAATTTTGAATTCATTCAGAGCCTCAATTAGACCTTCTCTGTTGATACATATATTTAATAATAAGGGTAAATTTGGAAAACAATAACAAACACAAAACATAATATTAATGGGAGGTAGATAGTAGAATGAACTTGTAGTGACAAGTAGCAACGTTTGGCTTTGAAGTTCTTTGAAATATTATCGGAGACGAGTTCTTTAAATAGCGTGAATAATTTGTATCGCTCCTTTAAAAAGTTGTACAAAAAGTAAGAACGAATAAAAATAGCTAAATAAATTTTAGCAATAAAATTTATCTACCTTTCTATTCACGTATTTGTATTCTTGGATAATATTTTTGACTCGAAGAAGATCGTTTCCATAACGGCCTAGTTTTGATAGATCCTTTACTATACAGATAAAAATATCAAATCACATTCCGTGTCCACTTGTCAACAATTTATTTTATTGAAGTATCTAAAATTTATTGTTTGCTCAGAATCCAGCTCTAGTACTTGTAGTGTTACATCAGTCTTAAAAACATGTAAATTTTCAAAAGTGCTGGGAGTTTATTTCATAATTAGCTTATTTAAATAATTGAATGTATGATTAGGTAATTTAAATGATTGAATGGTGGGGTTTGTTTAATATATAGTGTTTTATTTACTTTCAATTTACACAAAATCTTAAAAGACGATCGAAGTTTCACTTTCTAACGAACTGAGCCTGGTGGAGAAATACATTTTCGGATCTGTAAACCTTTTTTTACGTACACTTGCTTACAAATCAAAAGATTTTCCGAACTTACATCTTAAAGTTTTATATTTGTTTTATCTATCACTCAGAATAAAACAAGTTTTAATAAGACAAAAAAAATTTAATCTTTATGTAATTGATAACACCTCAAAAATAATAATAAATTTGATATATTTGATAATAACTAATTTGATATATTAATAAATACTCATCGTCACAATATTAAAAAGTTTGTAATTATTACATTTGTAGTTAAATTGCCTGATGATAAGATAAATTTTTGGGTGCGTTTGTAATTTGAATTTTCTACCTAGAGTAATATTGGGTATAATTTGTATTAATATTTTTATAATTAAATAAAGCAATTAAAATCTATTCCATTATTAATAAAACCTTTCTCTGTTTGAAAAAACAAAGAAAAAACGAAAGGTGGAAAATTTTTTGGAATTTTAAAAAGACTCCTCTTTTAATGATCACAATAATTTTTTCAATCAAATGATATGTTTTTTCTTTCTAACAACTCATATTTTTAGCACATATCTACTTCATTTCATATTTAATTCATAATTTTGTCTATTGAAAATTTTGATATTGAATGATCGTGTAAAATTTGAGTTAATACCAAATAAACTATCGAGTACAAAATTGTTTTCCTTATATAAGGAAGAATCAAAACCGCATAAACTAAAATGAATATAGAATTGCAAAGTGATATCGTAATATTTTAGATTATTACAATACAAAATATTTAATCAAATGTAACATATTCAAATATATATTATACAAACAAAAGTTTGTTTAAAATATAAGGTAACAAAATAAAATATAGGTAACAAAAGCCGAAGTCATCCCAACGATCTTGACGTTGACAATTTCCATTCTAAAATCCAATATTTTCATAAAAATCTACTCTTGTATAAACCACCAATTTTCTTCCTTTTCCAAGCAAACAAATGCAGATCTGCAATCAAATTAGGTAGTAATAATTCAACTCAATACGAGTGGAAAATGAGTACTAAATTAAGGCATAAAGGTCATCTCTAATAGGATTAAAATGAAATAAACGAAAGTATGGTGTCATGACATCGACAGAAATTATATTTTCGTTCATCAGAAAACTATACCAAATACCAATAACAGACCACGTGTGTACTTATCCGAAAATTGTTAAAAAAATGATCTACCTTACCATTCATCACAACTTTATATATTTTCATGATGATACTTCGAAACGTCTAATAACATAATTATATATTTACATCCGACCCTCCAAATTTCTATTCTAACCTCAAGATATATTTGTATGTATCTGAAAGGGTAAATTCATAAAGATAAACATACATACATGTATAAATATACGTTTAATCTCTCCTTGATAAAGTATATTTTGTTTGACTGAATCAAGGTGTAATCTGTACTAATGCTTGAAGCAGCATAATTTTTTTGTTTTTTTTAAATAACTTCTGGAAATAAGTCCCATTTTAAAAAATCTGTTGTATTAGAGTGTCCATACTTTAGAAAGGATTTTATATATAATTACACGAGGGTAGAGCAGTGATAAAAAAATTATGCTCAAAAAGTGTCAAGTAATTTTCATGCAGGTGAAACAGTGCTATAAACAATTTTTTGTCTGACTCTAAAATATTAACTTATGTAAAATATACTTTACGCTCATTTCAGGATAATTCAAACTTTACTGAAAATTAGCCAAGTAGACTTAAAAAATAGTACTATGCTTGTAATAATCATACATAAATTCTTTATAATTTTCCTTAAGTATCTCTTCAAGTTTACCATTCACTAATTCCATCTTTTTAGAATTTCGTGTCCAAAGAGCCAACTTGGAATATTATTGTTGCGAATACGTTGATTTATCCATCTATCGGAGGCTTTTAGTTACCAACCAGTGGCAAAATAGTGTTATGTAATCATTTGACTTAAAATAACAATCATTATGCTTTAAATCAAAAGTGAATTTTGCGTATTTAAAATTACGTACAGTTCGTGTAAATGGGAGCCAAAAAAAATGTGAAACTTCTAATGACGTATTACGATGAAATTTAATATGTCCTCATGGTAAAACGCACCTTTCCATGTCATCCAGTTTCGTATATTATCAGCTCGTTCCGATTTAATTCGGTCAGCTTGGCCTCTTGTCTACCATTTGGCCAGTTTCTCGTGTTGTCGGTTCTTTTCGACTCAATTCGGCCAGCTCGTTTACATCAGTGTATTGCATTAAATTGTCTTAAAATGTTAAAAGAGTTACAAAAATATATTTGGCCTCCTCCGGGATTGGAACCCACGACCTTTCGAACCCTAAACGAAAATCGTACCCCCATACCAAAGAACGGTTGTTGTGGTTGTTAAAAATGTGTGTGCGCATGGCTAAGCTTATTTTCTTATATATGAAAGTATTTTTTACTCCTAAATATTTTGGCAATATTTTTCGATAGATGGCATTATACTGATAGCATGATTCAAATCTAAGCTTGCGTTATAATTGATCGAAATGTTATAGTACACATAACATTTATTTTTTGATGATGATGATTGGTTTAAACGTATATTTTTTTATTTATTCCCTGGGTCTATTGAATATTTATAAAATTGAGACATTTCACGACTGTTCAGTTTTATTTTCTACCGGTCACTTTGAAAAGAGCTAATTGTGTAGAGTACAAACGTATTTTTTTCGTTGAAATTAAACTGTTATTTCTATTTAAAAAGTTATGAAAAAGAACAAATTAGACAATAACTTCCTTAAACATATTAATGAAACTTCCAATTAATTTATGTTTAACATTATATTTTCATAAATTTATTTATCATAAATTATAAATAAGAACTAAATTATATTCCTAAAAAAATTACTAAATTGAAATTTATATGCAAACTAATTTGCGATCATTTTTCCCCACTTCTACTTTCCCTTCGAAATACAATTCTATTCAATTAAATTTTAGGATTTCATAAAAGCATGAATTTTCGGAAACGCATATCTACAAATAATATACAAAAAATTCCTATTTCCATGACAGGCGCCTTCACGTATACCAAGCTTTTAATCGCGTAAACATGACACATTTATTGAAAATATGGAACACTATGGTGTCTCATATGGTATTTCACAAACATATGTGAGTGAATGAAGTCAGATATGATAAAATCAATATTATGTTGGGTAGCTCCTTATAAAAATAAAATACACACAAAAAAAATAATTTGCAACGTTAGTGCATATGTAACATTTTTCATATTACAAACCATTGTAATCCCGATAAAAACAATTGCAATACTAGTGACAATGGAAATGTCTTCCAATTTTAGCTAAATTGGCGAAACTTCAATATATTTATGAGTGACAACGTTAGTTTTTATATAAAATTTCTCCACAATTTGCAACAAAATTTAAGCACAGATTTTAAAATTTTGAATGAAATTTTTAAAATTTTGAAAGAAATTCTTTTAAAAAAAATTTTAAATGTACCATACGAAATATTTTTCAACTTTTCCATAACGCCTTTATAGACAAACAAATAAAAAAATATTTCACGAAAGTCGAATTTCTCTCCTCTATTTTATTTACAATGTCTCCAACGCATTACTTCAAAAAGAAAAACAGTTTCCTTGGAAAAATGTGTAGGTTTATCAACCTTTAGGCGTTTAATATATGTATACGTCACAATTTCTGAGAGGAATTCATATACCTACCTTTTAAATACACGTATACCTCTCAATTTGACAGTGAAACACGAAAATCGAACACATACAATGGGAGTTATAATAACTCAGATTTCCACTTGTCAATTAAATTATCAAAATCCAATAAATTTTATGCTTTTCCTTATTTCCACTGAGTACGGAGACTTCGTGTAGGATTATGTCAGCAACGTACATATTTCAATGACACGAAGACCCGTTCCTGCATAAACAATGTGAACATATTCCATGCTATATTTATCGTTTTGCCCATATTTTATCTATTGAAAAGGCTAAATAAAATTTTATTAGCAAAAATGAGATATATTCTTTGTAATAGAAATGTTTTCTTGGGTTTTACGAATGAAATAATTTTGTGTGTTTGGTATAGGTGAACATATTATGTATAAAAAGAGAGATTATTTTAGGTGTATTATAACGCCTATGTTTATTTAATTTTGTCAATTTGTCATAAACGGATACAATCAAATATATTATTTGACTAGACATACTTTCCCATCGATTTTGTTTTTAATACTCGCCTAAATTCAAAGACATTTTTCACGGCATTCTTTCCCGTAAATATCAGAGTCTACACCTGATTTGTTCAAAGTATTATTATAATAATGACTCTTTTAGACATGGAATTACAATTTTTAACATTCCACTTTTTTAATTAAAGAGATTTTACAATTGTGCTTGCATTACATATGCTATTGTTAAAAATAATGAAATTTCTGCAGAGTGACATAAATAAACCTATTTATGTGCTTATTAATAATATTGTTGATTTTCTATACTTTAGAATTACTCTCAAATAACCTTCATATCTGGTTAGGAAACTGTGTAAAGTTAAAGAAAAATTAAGTTCACGATATCACACACAATTAAGTAATTATTTTAATTTGATCGTTATTGCGTTTGAAACAATGTTTTCGTTTCGTTTCTATGCAATCTTCTTGTGAAATGTTTTTTTAACAATAATTTCTTGGGTACTTGAGGTTTGTATAAAAGTTTAGGGGACAATGTAATCGTAATGAGCTGATTAAAATACTATTTTTACTTCTAAAAAACAATTTGACCAGAATTAATTTATTTTCGGACTATAAACTGATGATTAGTTAAAGAATAGGTTCAATTGTTTTTTCTTTGCCCGTGGCTACTAAATTACTGCAAAATAAAAAGAACAAGAAAAAGTTGGCCTATTCAATTTATTTTCAATTTCTTTGTGTTTTTTTTTCTTTAAAAAATATTGATTTTTGGGTAAAAAAACATATTTTATAGTCATAATAAAGTGAGAAAGAAACCTACAGACAAAAAAGAATTTTGAAGCTGAAACTTCAAGCTTTTGGGAACTATCAAAGAATTTGAAAGGAATTTTTTTTAATGCGATTAAATGAAAGTAAA
Organism: Druceiella hillmani; assembly: GCA_039881145.1. Taxonomy (NCBI): domain Eukaryota; kingdom Metazoa; phylum Arthropoda; class Insecta; order Lepidoptera; family Hepialidae; genus Druceiella; species Druceiella hillmani. The sequence goes on from JAYKKI010000137.1 coordinate 206,448, forward strand.
TTTTATTCGTAAAGTTTTAAAATTTTGATTTAAGTATATTATATTGTGTCACAAATATAAAACTTCCTTTTCACGCAAAATGTTGAATCAACATTAAGGATATCAAAATTATCGTTGAAATCTTATTTGGGGTGTTTTTACAGCACTGCACTGGGTGTGTTACTTTTTTTGAATATTTATAGAAAAGAAATTCGCTATTTTTGGGAAATAGTATTTTTCTTCAAAAACATTTTAATTTCTTTTTAATACATTAATTACACTGAACCATTTTCTAATAGAAATTTAATGTTGTAGTATTGTTATTATATGTTGTCTACATATCTAGTTTATAAGGTGTAACATCCTCCACATAAAACAAAATAAATATTAAATGAAGTGCATCATTGTTAAAAAAAAATTACTCCAAACAGCTGTAAGGATGTATCCCTAAGTATCGTGGTGTTTAATTTAAAATAGAGTTTGGGGCGTTTTTCTTTTGTCCGATAAGTAATGAAAAATAATTTGCAAAGTTGTAGTATTTTGGAAGTACGCTAAACTAAGTACTTAGATGAATTTTGAGTCAATATAATAGAGTGAATCATACTCTAAAGGGAAATGTTTTCTCGAGTTTGGTTTCTGCATACCATAACCGATGAACCATAACCGATATAGTGAAAACACTACAAAATTAACTACGAAATATGCGGGTTTTTGTAAAATTTGCCCAAGAATCCTTATCTAGAGGATTATATATTTTTTTTGCATATTTACCTCGACGTACATATATATGAGAAAATGTTACTAATATAAATTTGAACAAGCGTTATGATTACTATTTTACGATATATTTTGCGTAATAGAAAAGCTAAAAACTAATTCTAAAAAAATCAGGTAATTTTTAAAGTTCACTTGAATTCTTTTCATTTTTTAAATAAATTTTTAATCAATGATGTTCAGTCTCCGGTTTATTACAAAACGACTATCTTATTATTTCATCCATCCTTTTTAATTTATTTCGGAAGCAGTTGTCACGAGTTGCCTTGAATCATATTTCATAGCAGCTTGCGAGATCTAATTGTTTTCTTGGCAATTACGTTTAATTTATTCGAACTCGAGGCCTTGTTCGGCCTTATACAATACAGTGAATAACCAACTCTCAATTATAAAAAGACCCTGCTTCATTGGTACCAAACTATATTGAAATAGTCGATTTAATCTTATTTGTTTTGCAAAATAATAATTAAAAAATGCATCCTGTTTCTTAATTGTATTTATGTTTCACAAAAAAATATCAGGGAGACTACCAGTGGTACATGATTTTAGTGGATTCTATTGATTTTTTTTAACAGAACTTTGTAGATGTCTTGAAAACTCTTTTTAAATATAACACATATTTTTGCAAATTTCGAAAAAAACCAAGACCCTCTTGAGAACCCTCACTTGCTCGTCCCTTTACCAATCACAACCATTATTCTTCTGAAATAATTTGAAATAAAAATTTAAAATTTAGCATAATTATAAAGCATACTCCATATATATCTCATTAATCAACACACAAACATTTTCATACGGACATTTTAGAGAAGGCAAATTATGTACCCAATTTTGATACAAAAATCTTAAAAATATTTTCTTTATAACTTTAAATGGCATACCTCCAAAATGAGCAGAAAATATGAGAAAAAACATAATTTTCCCTCCATTCGTTTCAAAATCTCTGAAACTAGAATAAGAAAATAAAAAGTGTCTGAAGACTTAAATTTCACAGCAATATTATGATAATGTTCTACATCTCATAGCCTTGACGAAATTTGCTATAAAATTACACATGTGAAATTTTTACTCCATAAAATGCTTACATTATTTGTGGAAACTGTTATTTGCAAATATTTTTTTTTTGTTTTGAGTATTCTGTATTTTTTAATTTTTAAAGTTTTATATATTCATTACCTTTTTCTAGTGGCTTTTTGTGCTTACTTTTTTATTTTTGGAGTGACGTTTTACCCAGTATTAATATTTTTATCTCAAAAGTACTATTGAAGTGAATAAATATAATGGAAAAATTTAGGAACGTACTAAACGAAGTTCTGTGAAAAATCTTTTAGTAATAATGCAATTTACTGAAAAGGGCAGACAGAAAAATAGACAAAAAAATGCGTTTCGATTTCAAAAGAGCTTGAATAGGATATTCCACATTTTTTTAAATCATGGAAACGCTTTTTTCACAATTTTAAAAACACTGGTTGTATTTTATGAAATTCGTTACTCTATAATTCTATATTTCCAACAATTCACATGAGTTTGTTAGTCGCATATTCATGAAAATACTTTACTTATTCATTGCATGTAGAGAATTCACTTTCGTCTAAAAACTACGAAATGTATGATCCATAAAGTGATAGGAACAACTGATTACGATGCTTATGGAATCCTAACTTATTTCCTCTGCTTCATAATTTAAACATAAAAATTATATTGAGATAAGACGGAATTTGTTTCGAAAAAAGTAAAGTAAATGAAAATATTATGAACATATTATGACTGTTTATTTTTATCAGTCTAATTATCTAAATCCTCAAAGGGGACAGATATATGACAGCAGCAACAATATACATATTTTCTCTATTTATATTGAGACTTTTCTTAAGACAAGGTATGTTCATGTATCAAAATAAAGATTTGCTTTGTATATTGCCATTTATTTATTTTAATTTAAAGACGATATATAAGAGAAGTATTTTGTCCTTTTGTTCGATGAATAAATTTGGTTCAGTTAAAATAATTTGACCTTTATACAAAGTGCATTTACTTAATATAAGATATGCAAGAACACCAAAATCTACGAATATACATGCGTGCATGTGACCAAGTGTGTAAATAAATATACATTCGGGTATACGTATTTCGGTACTATTAGATCACATAAAATATACTTCAAACTAATTATATTAAAACATATTTTAAAAAATGTGCACGATAATCGTTAGGGACATTGTATCTTCATTGAATATTTATTAATATTGTTAACTAGTTTAAATAAAATTTTATATTATCATATTAAGTGTAAGCAGCAACAAACCTTGATTACTCACGAACTAACATTAAGGTTTTTGTCAAAGTTTCTATTCGACGACTCGACTATTGGAACAGGGCCATAGGATGACAAAATTAATGTAATAATGTAAAGTTTTGTTTACATTACTGCATTTTTTCGTGTAAAATCCCCATAGTGTACACATCTAAATAAATCAAAATTATCCCCATAGCGTACACATTTAAATAAAGCATTATATGCTTGCACATTATGTAGCGAGTTTTATAAAAGCATTTAATAATTCATAAAAACCATACAGAATTTAGTTTTACAAAAAACGAGTCTTATTTCACTCGTGATACATATCATATTTTTACAAACGTAATATAACCTCTTTTATTGCACTGCCATTGAAAAAAATGTAATAAAAAATTCTTATTTCTGTAATTTACACAACTGCTAGCATGGTGTCTTCAGAGACCACAATATTAAAAGCCAATTTAAATAGTTTCTTATATAAAATGAAATATATAAACTGTAAAATATAAAAAAGACAATTTGATTTAAAACTTTTATGAACACAAACAAATTAAGACAAAAACTTTTAATTAAAGGCACATTTTGGCACAGAAAAGCTTAAAATCAAATTATTATTATTAAATATAGAGATCTACGTCATGTTTGGTTCATTACATGAAAATTTGGTTCATTACATGAAACATCCTACATTTTATTTATACTTTTCTATCATTCTTTCTCGGACAATTATAATACCACCCACGCTTGGCGGATGATAATCCCAGGCCACTTTCTAATTCGTGCACATTCAAGACACATTTTTTTACTACTTCTTGAGTTGCATTAATATTGACTCGTCATTTCTTATTACTCTTAACAAGTTATCGCAACATAAATCGTGTTACGTGAGTACGAAATTTTTCTGTATTTGCTTTGTGAGTGACCAATGCATTTATATGCCATGTTAACGAGGTGAAAAAATATGGATAGGAACCACGTTTAGTTCTTCATACAACGTTATAAGTCGCACATAATTGATCATTTGTGTCAACTCCTACTTTTGTGCAGTTATAACAGTTAATTATTTCAGGCTTATTCTTATCACCAGAATCCGAATCAATGTCGGCACTGTGATGCATTGATGGTAGCAATATTACAGCATTATATTGTTTGGGAGCAAAAGAATGCACGGTTACTGTTTTTTGGAAACCAAACATGGAACTTGATGTAATTTTGGTTTTATTTGGCAAAAAAATTTGAGGGATATCCGGCTTAATTTGTTCAGTGTCCCAACTAGAGTTAATTTATAGGATGGATCTAACAAATCTATAACTTGTTGTATACTTGTATATTAGTCCTTTGTGGTAATATCTCGGCCTGTTTCTTTGATTGATTGAAAAGTCCTTTCAGTATGTTACTAAGGTCCTTTCGGTAGTTTGCTAGAAAAAAATTTAAAAGCAAGAAAAATCAAAAATTTTTGAATCCATTAAGGCCGTGGATTTTTATTGCATATTTATTGGGATTACTTGACATGTACACTTTACCTTTGAACTGGACGTGGAAAACAATCAACTTTTTATAAGTTGTGATATTTTCACCCGGAGTGTAGGTTCCGTGAAACTTTGCTTGTAACATGTCGCGTAGCTTTTAAATTTCTGCTAAGTTATCAGTTTTTTGACGATCAGATCGAGCAGTTTTATCGCCAAATCGCAGTTTGTGACAAGGGAATAAGTTGATAATTCATAGTTAGTTAAAACATGTCAATACCAATACCAATCAGTGGGCCATAGGTCACAAAGTTCAGATGCGATACTCTCAATAATCCAGCTATTATATATCAATAGACCTAAGAACGTTTTCATTTCTTCAATATCTTTACTTTAACTTACCAGTGAATTTAAGAATGGCCTTTGAGTATTTCAATGCACTTGTTTGTATTTATAACAATCAAATTCAAAATGTCACCTGTGAAAAATCATGTGAACTCTTTGCAAACTTTTCTAACCTACCAGGCAAATGGAGAATTATGTTATGTGTACGTGTCCTGACAGCACTCAGTGAAGGAGTCTTGAACCATTTTTGCTTGCGGGCCCTTTCTGTTGTTATGTCTATACAAAAAGAAAGTGTCACGTTGTCGAGCAGAAGCATCTCCGTCGCTGTCTGACGATTTGTCTGACTAATCTTCCATCTCGCTTGCGGTCCCATGATCACTTTCGATGACCTCATATGCTACACACTCCAAATCTGAACCTCCAATATCAATCATCTCCGAGAGCTTCATCAAGCACTGTGAAAACGTTTATCTCTTCTGTGTTAAACAAACAAGGGGGGAAACATATTTGGAATTATGTACACTTTATATACGTAACATTTATAAAAGAAAAAAAAAGAATATATTAACACAGTAAATCGAAAATACTTTAAATTTATTCTCAAATGCCCTGAATAAACAAAACATGTGTAACTTACCTTATTAAAAAAAACCTATGTAATTACTCGCATAGGGTCGCAGCTCAAGACAACAGCGACATGTCCTCCACTCGCAACGGTGTGATCGATTTTAAAATATAATCTTACGCGCGAATTAACATATTCGACGAGACGAGAAGATGATGTTATTTAAAAATAAACGTTAATTAATTATTTAATAATTAGAATATAAGACGACTTAATAATATGTCAATGAGTGTGTATCGGCAAATTGTTTGTATCTGCCCGCTTCCTCTCGAAAAAAACAGCTTTTATATGTGAGTCCTTAAGCTATATGCAACGGGTTTCCATGGCACTTGAAATTCTGTTTCTCATAAATTTGTCATCCCTATAGCAATTCAATCGAGTATTTGTACTATTCCATACCTACTCTTATAACAAAAATGTTTAACAAATTTTATAAAACATTCTTTGATATTATTTTTCTTTAAGCGACATTTCAAATTAAAACCACCATTGTCTTCTCTTATTATGTGTACTTTATAAACATCCGATTCATATATGAATATATTATTCGTTCGATATGAAAGATGTGTTTATGACATTTTAAATCCGACTTCATAATCTTCGAAATTACTATGAAATGTCGATTTTATGTCGGAGTCACTATTGTTAATCGTTACTACATTAGAGTTATTTTCATGCAAATGTACTGGGAAGCGTGACAATGTGTCCGGCGACTTGATAAATTGGTTTATGTTTAACTAAAATAATTTTATGGCAAATGGCTGTAGTCGCGCTATGAGGAACATTCTGTGTAAACATATTACTACATTTATTTATTAAGCGATTTGTTCTGCTATTATCAGTTTCCATATTATTTAGTTCTGTCGTTTTATTTTCCGTAGTTAATTTATTATTTGACCAACCTAACTTATTTTTAATTGCCTCATTATGCCTAGCACATCGTAATTATGAAACGAAATTAAATATGTACAATTTCATATTTATTTCATTGTTACGGAGGTTTTTCTCCATGGAGGCGTAACAATATATTCGTTATGAACGCTCGTCCCGTGGGATATTTCAATTACAAATTTTTATTCACATCTACGACAACCATACAATTATTTATTTAGTAGACACGGTGTCGATTAAAATTTTAAAAGTTACTTTGTTACTTACGAAGTTAATACGTGGGAATATTTGTACCTCTTGGTAATACGATATAATTTTTTTGAATTGGGATTTTCGAGACTTGATCCAAAAGATTTTCATTGTCATTGTTACTGACTTCATGTGCAAATACCTCCTGTGAAGCGAAACCTCTTCCTAAATCTACTACGTTATGCTTGCTATTCGATCGAGATAATAGAGAGAGAGAGAGAGCATAGTCACGTCACGTTGATGATCACGTTAATGGATTTATTCGTTGAGAGAAATGAAGCGGTGGATGCGCATACTTTTGAGTACTAAAATGGGAAAAAAATTATAAATATATGTTAAAAGTCAATTTATCTTTCAGTTTAAAATTAATTTCTTTATTTTTATTATCATAAATACGTCGAGCTTCAAAGGCCATTAAATTATTGTAACATTGTTAAAAAGTTAAATTTATGAAATGTGTTTTGTTCCAGTACAGTACGTTATTAATTAAAAATATTTTGGCCCTATTAATATAAGTATGTATGTTAATAATAAGTATGTTAATATAAGTATTCTACCATTTCAATATTATTAAATTGTTCTACAAATCTATTTTTATAAGAAACAATTTGTTCTCTATCTCTAGTATTAGACTATTATAATTATTAGTCTTTCTCAAGCTTAAAATTTCAGTGTGTAATATATTCAATCCCTATTGCCTCCGCACTTACGTTTTAATTCTGCGAATATAGATTTTCAGTCGTAATTATGTGTCATCATAGATAAAACAACATTGGCTCTATCGATTACTTTCGTGAGTGTGTGCTTTACTTTATCTTAACTTTATTACATCGCTCCTACTAGGAACACTTAACGCAATTAGGAACTGATTGCCAACTTTTAATAAAGTCTATAAGGTTTTCGTACGTACCATCAAATTTTGGTGTATGAGCTACCCTGGGACGGATTAATTTCAGCCCCATCCCTATTCAGTTGAAGTCGCGGGAGATTACTAATATTATTTGGTTGGTCTGTCATTAAAATTCGCTGAATTTCTCAAAAAATTCAATTCCAAACTTATCCCTGTATTTTATTTCAGGATTAGGATAAGTGAGATACAATAGAGTCAATAAAGGAAAAATTACTTACGTGAGAATAAGTATCTTTACTAAGGTCCCCGAAGAATTTTCAATAAATTCTTAAACGAAACATCTGGGATTGAGATCCTTTTCCTTGATTATGTTTTCAGCGTCGTAGCCTCAGCGTATCTCAAAGGAAGTAGCGTGAAAATGTTCGGGCGTCAGTTAGAAAATTCAACGAGACCCAAAAATAAACTTTTTTTAAAAATACACTTTAATTAATTACCTAATAATTACAGTCAATAATGCAAGACGACTTAATAATATTTTAATGCTTCTGTTTTTACAACCTGTTTGTATCTGCTCCCTTCGTCAGGTAAAAACAACTTTTATCGGCAAGTCCTTGAACTCTATACAACACGTTTCCATTGTACTTGAAGTCCTGTTCCTCATAAATCTGCGCTGTGCGTGGATCGTTGCGATGTATCCCAAATACTTAGGTGTCGAATAGTTGCGTGAATTTGACATCTACTTAATTGCGCATTAGTAAGCTATCAGGCACGCGGGGAGGATTCAACCAGTGCAAGTACTTTTTGCGACAAACAAAAGTGCAATGACCCACGCGAGTAATTTAGGGTTAAGCGATCTCGTTCTTCCTCGTACGGTCCTTAAAGCACGTACGCTGAAAGAGGACTATGTCGTCTTGTCACCGTGATGTTGTTATTTGATATTAATGAAAATATTGTTTAGATATTTGTCCTTAAGACACGTTATTGCATATGAGAAGAGAGGCGCACGTAAATTAATTTTAATCAATTTGATTGAACATGACACTGTTCGATGCACTTAAAAAATAGCGTGACGATTTTAGTTACAGTTGTTGTGCAAGCCATTGAGGTACAAAGCTGAAAAATTTTATTTAAATCCGTCTAGTGATGTTTATTTGACGCGCGTACAGATGCAGTTTTTTTACTATTCCATTATATGCATAGATTAGACGTAAAAGAGTTATAATAACTTCAATGTTTAATGTTTTCTCCTAACTTTTATATTACTTTTTTAACTTGCTAAACATTTTTGTAACACGACTTGTACGTAAGATTATCTCCAATTGCTTTAAAAACTTTATAAAATAAAGTGTTAAACAAAAATTAAGTTGTTAGTTGATAAATAAAGTTATTTATGCAAATTAAAAAGTCTAAAGTCCCTTTTATGCTTTTTGCTCTACAGTGGAGTGTCAGCTTCCGAGCTACGTGAGGCGTGAATTGGCTTCTCATCCATTTCCTACTCGTCCGGCGTAAATTACTGTTCCTAACGTTAATTTTATTTTATATCTCGCGTTTTAGTTAAATTTTCCTTTTTAAATTCATTACTTACACTTGAAAAGAAATATAAAATCAGTTTTAATTAGTTTATTACTTAAAATATGCGTTTCGGCTAACTTCGTTTTACGTGGCATAAATATCATGTAAGGAGACATAGGTTTCTCAGATGTTTTAGTTAATCTTCTGTTTCATGCACTTTTTGCATATAAAACTAAATAATACAAACATTTAGATTCATTTTATAGAAATTTATTTAACTTATATATAAGAAATTTACATCTTAAATTTCATATTGATTTTATAAAGCAACGGATGTCTCTTGCCGTCATATTCCGTTGGAACATTTTATTTTATGTACTGTATTTTTATGAGATTTTTGTGTTGCTTATTGGAAGTAAATGGCTAAATATTATATTAACACAACTGCTGTCAGTTTGATCTTAGCTTGAGAGGGGTACCTTTTCACAATCGTCTTTGGTATGTCATTATCATGGATTTTAATTACGAATAGCATCTTTTATATTTAAAATACACTTTGAACTAACGAAGGAAATATATCCTCTATGCAACAACAGTCGATCACATATTTCTCGTCCCTGCTATGTTTCTTGGTGTCGTACCATTATATAATGACTTGATTTAATAAAATGATTTATCTGTACCGCTAATCGACTTTCTTATCTGTAGATTACTTTGTATACTCAATAACCTCCATGAGTTTAGGGAGGCACTTTGACAATTCTTTGAATAAGTTTAACAGAAAATGATCAAATTTATAATAAATATTAATAAATATTAAAATATTAATAAATAGTTTACTTAATTTTATTCATTTTGTTTGTATCCTCAGGTGACATTGAATAAATATTTTTTTATTATTCCCTCCATTATTATCATCACCCGTCAAAAATTTCCACCGCTGGAAATAGGTATACCTTATAGATTTCCACAAAGATTGATCCCATATCGCTTACATCCAACAACTTCCCGCGATCTTTACCAGGTCTTACCTCAGAATCTTTACCCGATCATCACCTATTCTCTTAGTCCCTACTATATGCCATGTCACTCTCCGTCTTCACGTACGTGTTCTCCACACCAGAACATTTTTTTCTTTATTCCCTTAATCTATTATTACTAACTTAGAATTTACTATAAATTTTACTTTATATTTTTTTGGGTTTGTAAATTTACTGTATATTTACTCTATGAATAAATATTATAACTCAAGAAAAAATAAATAGTAATATTTGTTTTCACATTCTATGCTAGAATTGTTGAGCGGAATGTTTTATTTATATTTCCATTATAAAATTTCATAGTTATTCCAGTACATTTAAAAATTACTACTCTTGAACCAAATTTAAATAGTAAAAATAAGTAAATATGATATTATGAAGCAATAGTGCACCCACGATCCATCTATGCTTTCTACGTTGTGTTTCGTCCGTAATGAAAATTGTATTAAAACTAAACATAAAACTTGTCTACAAAGTCAAGTATAATAAAATCTGAACAGAAATAAACCAGAAAAAGACAAGTAAACGAATCATTTTGAAAATGGGATAGCCACATACAAATAAAATATTTTGCATTCAAATTCTTAAATTAAACGTGAACCTGAAGATATATTATGATATAACACCCATTATTTTTGTAAATGTAAATTAAAAAATGAGAATGTAATAAGAGATCTTATTTTGAAAATGTGAACATAAGAGCTCCACCTACAGTGCCTGGACGGTTTTATTGGAAACCGATCGAACTAATATTGGATCGGGCGACGTCACTGATGGGAGTTCCGATTATTGTCAATGGAGCCTCGCCTGACGCCTTGTTATGAATTTTATTGCGCCATCGCATAGGTTTGAACGTGAACGAATGTGCGATGTTGGAAAATTATTTCGGTTTGTCTGACACGATATATGTTATTATATTACATTACGTGGGTGAACAATATTTTCTTTGTTTTTTTTTCTTTCCATCGTATTTTATTAAGGAAAACGTATTAAAAGGTACAAAACTCGAAATTTAGGCTTTGCGTTAGGTTGTAGCTATCCTAGTGGGCTGGTTTTTGTATTACGGCTTGGGATATTTCAAATTAACTGCAACATTTCCTTTTTTGTGTAATAGTTTACGGGAAAATTTTTTCGCTGCTCGGACCTGATGAATTTTGTGTTCATAATTTCCTTATATTTTTGCAAAATCTAGAACAGAATTGTACTATTCCGAATCGACTTTGAGTGCTATTTTATGATGAAACACCATGTCACGTCACTATTTTCAACTGATTTATCGAGTTCAAACTTGGTCGTGCCAAACGAAGTGATACTTTTCGGGAAGATAATATTTCAACAGCGATAACTGAAATAAATACGAATACTGACCCAGCTGTGGTAAAGACTAATAAGAGGGTGAAACTTTTAGCTGATTGTGGCATAGATATGGGTCTAAACCAAAAAGTTTTACATGAATGTTTAGACCTCGGGACGCTTTGTACCATACGGATATCTCAGTATTTGACTGAAATCCAAGAGCACCATCAATGGTGGTCACTATTTTATTGACTCGCGCTGTACCCGATATTCTCATGCCTGACGAAAACTGGATAAACTGTTACAAACTGAAACTAAGACGCCGTCTGTCCTTTGAACTGTTTCGTCAGTTGATGTTGTTAGTTTTTTCCATTTTTGATATTCTAAAAATTTTCAGTATTTACTATCTTATATATTTATTTTCGTTAATTGTTTTATTTGTTTTTATTATTTATTTATAGGTCGGTTTGTACTCGTGTACATATTTTAATATATTATGAAAATGTACACACATATATATAACGGCAAAGTTTCTGTAAGTGGATGTAAATAAATATTTAAATAAATAAAAGAAATGGATAACAATTATCTTGGTGGGGAGCATCGGTACGATTGGAATTATTATATTTTAATTTGAATGTACTTTGAAAGTATTTGCTATTTTCAGCAAAGTTTTTTATTACTGCGGCTAAATTTCGTAAAAAGTACTAATAAAAATTGACACAATTATAGTTTTTTTTGCAAGTTATAGGTTATTAAGTTGACGTGTAACGTTTAAGTCGTGTTACGGTTGTTAAATATTTTTAATTGTTACAAAGCTAGCTTTAGCTCCTAACTTTGTTGGTATCAATTCTGGATTAAGGTGGCAATAATTGCTTTTCATCCAATAAGACTATCATAATAAATCTTTACGAATAATGTAAAATTTCCGTATTAAGCAAGAACGTGCGAGTTTTGGGCTCTCAATAAACATAAACAAAAAATTACGGTAATACTTTACTTCATCTATTGATTTATGGTTATAATAATTTGTAATAATTTATACTTTTTATTGTTATCGATTTATAGTATTTCTGGGATTAAGTAGAAATTTATAAATTAATGTTAATTATGTAGTTAGCTATTTTTATATTGCAACTTATTAAAATTCATCTATATATCTTGGTTTAATTGAGTAACAAACATACAAACCTACTTTCTTTACTATTAGTATTCAATCCCAGCAAGTTCCGTTATTTGTAAATTTATTAAGAAACAAACAATATAAAACTGATAAATAAACCAAATATATCCAATATTTGGTTAATTTTTGGGATATTAGGGGTTTTAATCACTACTTTTTTCCTCTACTTTCATTTAAACTATATAGATACATCATTTTTTTCATATATCGTTAAAATTTTATTAATGCTATCATATACATTTTATAAATATTTGAATAATATTTCAGAGTAGTTTAAGTATTTCGTTGATAGAAGGCATAATTAGAATCCATTGGAAAGTTTTGAGTCCCCTCAAGCTAGAGTGCACAACTATTAATTTCATTACTTGCATGCCAAACTTATTTGCACTCCTATTCCGAAATTGGGCATATTTTTCTTTTAAGTTAGTAGGAATTTAAATTAATTTTATTGATTTAAATTAATAGGAAAATTATATTTAACCTAAAGTTGATTATAAACAATTTGTTTTCGAGCGAAGCATCGTCGAAATACGGAGTAGAGTTATTTTGCACGAAAGAAGATAGCCATTTTTTTATACATTCACATATACTTCATCTTATTCATCTAACTGATAAATTACCTTATCATTTAATTATATAATCCACCTAAATATATCCTTATTTGATATATAATAATAAGACGTTTTACCTCGTTCGGGTCTTTATTTAATTCGGTTAAAGTAATTCAAGGAAAGTGATATCGTGTAAGTACTCCATACCGAAACGAACTTATTGTATTATCGAGTGCTTTTTAGTATAATTTTATATGTCTATTTTGCCAAATTCAATTATAAATATATTTATATATATATATATATATATATATATATATATATGTGTGTGTGTGTGTGTGTGGGTGTGTGTGTGTATAAATATATGTATATATAGCTCCGATGATGAAGGTGAGTTCAACAATATTACACATTTCTTGATACATATACCAAGTCTTTTGGTGGCAGGTCACATCACAATGGACGTTAAGTCCTTTTGCAACGTCACTAAATGCAAAATTTGTTTAGAAATATTTGTAAATAAAATAGGTACACCATAATATATTTATATTAAATAACTATACAATAGTTATAGCATAAGCCATTAATGATCATTTCATTCAAGAGTAGCGGTTATGCTAATAAAACATATCACAATGATGACAGGAAACACTACATATGTACTACATTTAATTTTTTAATAAATTCAGAGTTGCATTAAAATTTTAATGTTACATTTTATTATTGAGCTTACAAAATATTTATATCTTTGCTAACAGCCCACCTGAAGATGTTGTAATACAACGAAACCTAGGTCGTGGTAAAGAAATTAAAGAAAGTAGAACTAATACTACATCACGTAGTTTCATTTAATTGTGAATAATGAATTTCAGTCAAAAAAGTCAAGCACCGTCCACATACGAAAACCAAAGTAATAATACAATTTTATTTTTACCTTTTATTATTGAGTTTATAGAATATTTATATTGAGAGAAGCATTGAGCACTAAACTCTAAAATGTCACGCAACATCCACATACGAAATCTAAAGTAATAATGAAATTTCATTTTCTTTTATTTTTTATTGGGCTTGTAAAATATTTGTATTGTTCAACTTACAAAGCAGTAATCTCTGCTGTGTCACCCACTACATACATCAAAAATTATAATTGGCGATAAAACTTTATAGTTTAATTTCGTTATTAGGCGTATCAATTATTTATATTGTTAGATTTATAAATTACAAATGACTCCAGTGTCCTACACCAGTGTCATAAATTTAAATGACTCAATAAAAGTTTGTCGTTTAATTTTTTAATTGGCTCATACAATATTAATTTCGTTAATTTCGTAAAGCAACAATCGATGCAGTGTCACGTACTATTCTTCCACAAAATTGAAAGTCGCAATAAAATTTTATTGTTTAATATTTTCATTGACTTATAAAATATTTATATTGTTGAATTCCTAAGGGAGCAACGTCATGTACGCCTCTCGCCCCCTCTATGCGAACGCACGTAATTCTATTCTGTTTTATATGAAATTAACCCTAATGAGATTTTCTCGTGAAAAAAAATCATAGTATATATTTTTTATCTTAGCAAGTAATAACAATGTGAAACATATTGAAGAAAATTATTCAACAAGCCTTTTGAAAAATTAATGTTAGGTATTTTTTAGATCAGACAAAAGGAGATATAGGGATAAGGCGCTCACATATCTTCAAAGCGACAATATGATTTTCATAAAAAAAACTTGAGTTTAAAGTTTGAGACGATTTCGATACGGATTTTAATGGTTCATTAATTTTATTCAAGTTCATCTTATACCGACTCGTAAGTAATTAAAAAATGGTAGGAAATGTGAAAATTCAAAAAAATTATTGAACCATTAAAATACTTAACTATAGTAAAATTAGTGTGTAATTTAAATTCTTGACGAAAACTAGTCATTACTAATCTTCACTACATGATCTTTGAAATGTTTGCATTTGTTACATTTATTTTTTATATTTCATTGTAACTATGTTTCAGGTCATTATAACAAAGTTTTTATATAGTATATTATTGTTAAATGTTATTCCTATTAGATTATTTACATATATTAATTTTTCCCAACCTAAACGTATTATTCACGGGCATAAAACATGGTGTATATTTAAAAAATTATAAGATCCAGAATGATCGCTATCGCTTTTCCGTAACCTTCCAGTCAGAATATAGCAACCCTATTTTTGCGATTTTGGATCCAGTGTTTTAAGGGAATTAAGAGAAACGATATATTTTCAACAATTTTTCGATTATTTTTTTAAATATACAATTAAAAATTATAAAAATGTTTCTCGTGTTCTTTTTAACAAGTTATTTCAAATAAAAAATAAACTTTAAAACATAATTTTTTCCATTCTTATATGTATATATATATATATATATATATATATACCTTTCTTATATGTATATATATCTTTCTTCAATTCTTATATGTATATTTTAAAATATACATATAAGAATTGAAGAAAAAATGTGGGTTAACAAGATGTATTCATTATGTGGGAACCAGCCGTAAATATAGTAAAATGTAAATATTATTTAGTTAACCTATTAAACTTATTATTTAGTTTATAAAATATTGTTAGGCTTATAAAATATTAAACATGATACTTATTTACATAACAATTTCATTTAAAATCCTCACTACAGTTTTGCTGCAATCTTTGTGTAGGATTTCTAAAATTTTAGGTTGCATAATTTCGGAATTAAGGGGTAACAAATATTAATAATTATTTTTCCTTATTTAATTATTTATTTCATACAGGGAAAAAAACAAATACAAGTCATGATATTACAACAATATATGAGGTTTATACTAGGCAGGCTTGTATCCTAACACTCCCACATCCAGACACTAATCTACTTAGAGTTTAAATATAAATAAAGAATTATTAAAAACCATAGATATAATATTTCTATACAAAATAATAATGATATTTTAACAATAGCAGTAGATAGATTAACAATTTTCATAAAAATAATTTAATAAAATTGAATAATATGAAATAGTGACAATTGTTAAATGGCATATATAATAATTTAGTTATTAATTATAAAAAGAAAATAAGGAATACGAAATTAACAGTAATTACTTTTGCGCTTAATAATAAAAATAATAATTATAATCACAATAGCTATATACAAAATAACAGAAATATCTTAAGTGTAAAAATATCAAAAAAGAATTAAAAATAATCATGATAAGAATGGAATAGCGTAACACAAATTATAATCAACTAAAAAACAATTATCAAGAAGCGGATATTAATAGTTAATATTATTTGTTCTTTTCTTAACGAATTGACCATTAAACAATAATCTAGAAATGGACAGCTTGTATTGGAATGGCGAACTAGAAATAATGTCGACGGAATGGAACAGCTTGTCCCAATCATCACACAGTCTAAGAAGTGGTGCACGGATACCGGCATTAACATGAGCTGTGGAAAGTTGAAAAAGCGCAGAGTTGCGGGTGGATCTTCCAAGCAGAAGCAGAAACTATATTTTGCTCACAATGTTAAACCAACTTAAAGGGCTGAATAATCGTATCAACTATGATAGATATTATACAATACTGTTGCTCCCATTTCAACACGCCTTTTGTATAGTGTGCTGTATTTAAACAGCAAAATTGCCTTAGCGTAGTCGGTTTTTGGCGCATTAAAACGGTATTGCAATGTGTGTATCGCCTTTGTACTTGCTTAATCATATCAGAATTAGTAGCATAGTAAAGATTTCAGATAGTAACAGCATACTCAAGTTGAGATCAAACAAGAGCTGTGTAAAGTACACGATACGTTCTCATCTCCCTGAAGGGTTTGGCAGTCTTCAATACGAAACCCAGCAATGCATAGGCCCGTGTGGTAATTTGCTTCCCGCGAGAAATAAACCCAAGATCACGTATATCTCCAACAGATTTCAATGAAATGCCACCAATATTATAAAGATGGGAATCGGCCATCTTCTTTTTGGAGAAAGTGAACGATTTGGACTTACTGTAACTTAAGTGTAATTTGTGGGTACTGTAGTACTCATCGAGCCTATTAAGGTCTTCCTGTAGGTGAATGTAATCGGTATTGTCTTTAATTTTTGAAAATATCTTAAGATCTTCAGCGTATAACAGAAACTTGCTATATATGAAGCAGTTACTATTGTCATTTATTAATATGACAAATAAAAATTCCAAATTAACGGTTTTATGGATACACGGTCATATAAAACCGTTAATTTGAACTGCTTGTTGTTCGTTGCCGAGATAAGAAGTGAACCAACGAAGTAAATTACCTTTGATTCTATTAAAATACACTTTCTTCAATAAGATGAGATGATTTTTTAAATCTCTTTATATGGAATTGACCTGTATCTTACAATATATAGATTTGAAAAGATATTGCGAATCTACGAGAAGATTAGCTAATATTAATCAATTTTAAACAAATGCATGCCGTTTTCCTATTAAATTAAATTAATTTCTGAAAGTTAAATTACGATAATATGCTGGTGCGAAACTGGATGTATTCTACCATGAACTGCTTATTCGGAAAACTGAATATTGGTCGGTAGTTTTCTACAAATTATTTATTACCAGACTTATATATTAGCGTAATGTGTGCAATTTTCCAGCGCGTGGGAAATAAACCCAACTCTATACACGTATTGTACAACATTGTCAGAAAAACGGATATAATTTTATAAGTATGTATAAAGATGGATTTTATGTTATCTGGCGCCACTCCTTTATTTGTATCAACTTGTTTAAGTGCACAAACTACCTCATTCCTGGTGAATCTTATGTCTCCGAATATATAACACGAAGAAAAATTATATCAGAAAAGAAAAATAAAATATTTTTGAAACCATTATAGCTAGCTCTTTTAAATGATACCGCACACTCCGGATACGTACGGAATCCTAAAGAAATATATAAAACACAAAAGTGGCGAAGATCCCCTCAGAAGAAGGCATTCAGTGTTAAATATTTCATACTAAAAGATGATTCATTACAATTGGCACGTTTCTGAAGTGAGATCGCTACGCAAATATGATTCTTTGATTTACGAAGCTTCACACTTCGCAAATATTTCAATTATTTTAAATACACATCGCTAATATTCTGAAAATATAATTTTCAAAGGTATAAAATATCATACAATTATATAATTTAGATTTCAAACTTCTTTATTCTCAACATGCCGAAAATATATTAAAAAGTATGTTAAAATATTAAACATACAAGGTTTAAAAATAAGAGATTACAATTTTTTATTCCAACAAAACTCTCTAAGTCATTGTCCTATTGGACGACTCTTTCCTGAGTAATTTTTGTTCAATTGCTTGAAGTGAATAATCTGTGTGCATATAAGAAATAATACAATTTCAAATTTAAAATAGAAATCTTTCATATAACATAACAAAATTATGCTACTAACTGTAGACTGGTTGATAATAGATAGCAAATAAATAAATAAATAAATGTATATATATATATATATATATATATATATATATATATATATATATATATATATATATATATATATGTCTATAGTAAAATATTAGCTTGTAAGTTTTAACCAATTGTGCAATGCGATTTAATGGATTCACCTCTCTGAATATTGTGTTTCTTATTATCATTTAAGCGCTTTTTCTATATATAAATTATATATATAAATTATACGAGATTGTCCAAACTTCCGAAATGCTTTCGTGTAAATAGTATTTAAAATTTCGTGTAAATAGCATTTCTAAATACTATTAACATGAAAGCATTTTGAAACGAAATTTTTAAAGTTCATTTTATTTACACATGTAATATTATAAGTACCTATGTTGAGACAAATACTGTAACGAAAAGTGAAACATATCGATAGTGGAGACAGCAATCTAAGGATAGTTTCCTTTCTAACGCCAATCAGTCAACCTGTCACTGAACAGCAAACTACAAGTAAAAGAAGGCTCGCCTTACGTGCAGTCTGTTACTGGTTAAACGTTTTCTTGTTATACTCTAAGTCACAGTAAAACATATATTCATCTTTACATATTAACATCTGGACAATTTTGCATAAATATCATCGTTAATACCGCAATACATCGATATTTCAAAATAATAATATTAATAATTTCAATAACATTTTCTTTTTTCTTTACACGTTTTCTTTAATATTTCCTTCTTTTCCCTGAATAGAGAATCAAGACGGCTGTGCCAGATGAACGAACAGAGGGACAGACAGAAATAATAAGAGTTCATTGTTTCACTGCAGGACCCTAAAAATGCTTCACATATTTCTTTGAAAACGCGGTATCGTATATATGCGCAACAAAAATGTATAGCTTGCATCCTTGCAAGAAACAAATTACAATGTTGCCTGATAGTTTACTTGTAAATTAAAAAAAAATCAAAAGTTTTAATAGTACCAATCCTTCAATATTAGATTAAATTAGTTAAATATTCCCTTTATTTTACACCTTCGTTAATACGTCATAAGCTTGTAAACTAAGCATAAAAACAGTTTTAATTAAATTAAATTTCTATTTCGCAATCAAGTAATAAGAAGTATTAAGAAATGTAATCTGAATACAAACAATGTGATGGTAAGCGTCAATTGTAAAGCCGAATTTCATAATTTTGATTTCCAATACTGTTTATATTGTTCAGGAAAATATTATGATGAGAAACAGCATAATATTTTGTATGTAAATTATCGAAAATTTAACCTCAGAATTGGCAAAAAAATGTAGTTTTGGCGAAAATAAATTCAGAGTTTCAAAATTGTGAATTTATTTTTAACTTTTTTTTTTAATTTACAGAATAATACAGCTCATTTACTGCTAAAGGAAACTTGATTGCATTCTTCAATAAAATTACAATTTTATTTTGTTATGTAAATTATACTGGATCATTCCTTAATAGAAACTTGATTAGCGGTTACTTTTGTTACTTGACATTATCTACGTATCTAGTTTGTATGACGTACCATCCACCAAATAATAAAAAATAAATATTAACTGAAATATATAATTATTAATGAAATATTCTTGAAAACGAAATTAAAATATATGGAGAAGCCATAAGTATCCTGGCTGTGTAGGTTGAACTACAGTTTAGGGCGTTTTTATATTTTCCCAATAAGTAATGAAAACTACTTTGGAAACAAATGTTATAGTATTTTAAAAGCACGATTGTGTACTTTTATTGAGAAATGAATTTATGGTAAATATGTAAATTGAACCAAACATTTAAGGGAATCGGTTTTTTGGATTTGGTGTCTGAAAATCATGACCATTAAGATATAACGAAACAACTAAGAATATCAAAAGTAAAGATCCCTACAATAGGAGATGTTTGTGAAATTTACCTAAAAGGATTGTGAACGTCGAAAGAAAAATATTTTTTTTTATATTTTCATCAACAAACATGCATAAGACATAAAATGTTACTATTGTAGATGTGAATAAATGTCAATTTCTAAAATAGTTGTAGCGACAATTTCACGATATATTTTGAAAAATATCTCATGTAATACAAGATAAGCTAAAAACTAATTCTAGAAAAAATGAAGTCATTTTTTTAGTTTTTCTTCAATTCTCTTCAGTTATACAGTAATATTTGTTAACGGAATTCAGTTTCTGGTTTATTATAAAAGTAACTATATTCGCTTATTTTTTCATTAACTCTTTGGTTTAGTGCTACAGTTAATAAACGATTGTCAGTTGTATAAATACCCTGCTTGACTGGCACCGCATTCTATTGAAACAGTAGATTTAATATTAATTGTGTTACAAAATTTAAATTAGAAAGTGAATTCTGTTTCATAATTTTATTTATATTTCTAAAAATCTATCAGGGAAAGCGGTGCATCAGCAATACTTCACGTAGTTGATTCCACTGTTTTTTTTAATGCAAATATCTATCTAAATTATTAAATGTTCATATCAACATCTTCGAGAGGGCAAATTATGTACTCAATTTTGTTATAAAGATACCAAAAATATCTTTTGTGTAATTTTAAGTGGCATATTTTGAAAGATGAGGAAAAATGTACAAAAAAACAATTGACCCCGTCCTTTCTGAAACCACTAAAACTAGAATAAGAAAATAAAAAGTGTCTAGAAGGTAACTTAAACTTTGCAGAAATTTTTTTGTGACGATTCTATATCCCATAGTCTTTGCTATGGGACATAGAATCTCCAAGAAATTTGCTATAAAATTACAAATGTAATAATATCTACTATATTAAATACTTAAATTAAATGCTTGACTTTTACATGTGCATCAGCTTTTATTAATAGCTTTGCGCAGTTACTTTTTAGAAAAAAAACTCTTCTCTCTGATGGAAACCCTACATCCACAAATTCGCAAATTACTGACGATGATAGACAGAGAAAATGTGTTTCAATTACAAAGAAGCCTGAATAGAATATTCCACATTTAAAAAAAAAGCCTTTTTTTATAGCAAACACTTTTTTTTACAATTTTAAAAACACTGGTTGCGTGATTATGAAATCAGTTACTCTTCAGATTTTCCACAATTCATATAAATTGATTAGTCGCATATACATGAAAATATTTTACTTATCCATTACATACGGCGAATTCATTTCCAGCTAAAAGCCACGATATTTAAGACCCATGGAGTAATAGGAACAACTCATAACGATCAGCTTCATCATTTTAACTTAAAATAATATCGAGACAACACCGAATATTGTTCAAAATAACTAAAGTAAATCAAAACAACTGGCACACAGACGTTTTCAGGATTATGACATCAGCAACGTATAATATTAGATTGTATCTATTTATGTTGCGAGTATTCTTAAAACAATATATTTACATGTACACAATTAGGTATTTGTTTCTTTTATTCATATCTATTTACTTAAATTTAATGACGATGATGAGAACATTTTGTCTCTTTGTTGGTTGAATAAATTTGGTTTAGTTAAAATAAATTGATCTTTATACAAAATACATTTACTTAATACGAGATTTGCCAGTACACCAAAATGTATGAACATACTTGCATGCGTGCGCTGATTGAGTATATGTATATGCACTATACATAATTCATAATACTAGATTACATAAAATATTCCTCAACGCAAAAGTTATTACGGTTTATTGGTAGATATGCTTAAAATGTTACTGTGAAAATGTTTTAATTATATCAAAATTATTCGAAAGAGATTTCGCTTGCTGCCCTTTGATCGTTACGAACATTGTAACACTATTGAATATTTCTAAATAATTTTAACAAGTTTTAACAAAATATTATAATATTACTTAAAAATAATGCATAAGCAGTAACGTACCTAGAATATTTGTGAACAGTCTACTGTTCTATTGTTCTAATGTTCGCGAATATTCAAGGTTTTTGCCAAAATTTCTATTCGATGACTCGACTATAACGACAATTTATGGTATGACAAAATTAATTGTAGCAATGTAAACTTTTATTCATATTATGACAATTTTTTCGTGTGAAATTCTCATTGCGTACATATTGTAATAAATCAAAATTATTTATAATGCTTACTTTTTATGGAGCGTTTCCTATAAAAGCAGTTAATAATTCATAAAAACAACACAGCTTTTTCGTTTTTTCAAAACCTAATTTCATATTCGCTTGTAATAATAATCTTATTACACGACCTTCTAATCCTTTCACTTTATTACCATTGATATACATATAATAAAACAATTCTTATTTCCTTCGTTTTTAAGCGATCTCTAAGTTCCTTGGGGGTTATTTAAAGTACGTACAATGAAAATAGGCTGTGGTGTTTTGTTACCGCTATGGTCGTATTGGAATTTGATATTTATGAAAATGTTAAGACACTTTATTGCCTTTGAGATGAGAGGCGTACATAAATAACATTGCAATACTTTAATTGACCATGGCTCTGCTTGATTTCCGAAACAAAAGGCATGACGATTTCAGTTACAGATATTGACCAAGCTGTTGAAGTATAAAGCTGAAACGCTTTATTAAAATCCGTCAAATGGTATTTGTGTGACACGCGCACAGGTATAGTTTTCTTATTATTTTATCATAATTTTGATAATGGGAAGTTAAATTATTTTAAATTTGTAATGTTTTCTCGTACTATTAACCATCGTAATCTTAAGTTACTCGAAGAAAAACACTCAAGGAATCATTGAAGAATGTCTTTTTTGTAAATCATTTGAGCTGTAGGTAATTTATGGCCATGAAATAAAAATAAAAAACGTCCCTTCTTTTTTTATAACAATTGACAATCATTCATATTTTATACCATACCCATTTAGGTAAAATGGACTGCATTTTTCAATAAACTGGATAGAAAGGGAGAGAGGAGAATTAGCCATTTTCAACACAATTTTATGTGATTCCAAATCAAAATATCTCCCCATAATTTAATTGGTTATATAATTAACGTGGATATTCGTTCTTGATGCAATCTACTATAAAGTATTCATTTTCTATAATTATTGATATCCCACGATAATTACTTTTATGCTATTACGTCTCTATAATAGGGATACAAAATATTCTGGGTTTCATACTTATTTAGTTTTTTAAATTATTTATAATTTTACTACTTGCACATAAAATTATCCAGTTGCGTTGAATCATTTTTTAAATGTAAAGCATTTAGTTGATAAAGAAGTGGCCTCGAGGTTCTTTTAAGTTTTTTGATTTGTAGTAAATATACAGCATCTAGGCCAATGAAGTTGTGAATTGATTCCCAACTTCATTTCCTGCTAGTGCGGTTAAAATTAATATTCTCAACGTTAATTTTTTCATATCTCGAATTTTGGTTATATTTTCCTTTTCAATTCATAATACTTAAAAATAAAGAGAAAATTTATTTTTATTGTTTCGTAAATTTTGTAAAAATAATACTTTCAATAAATGTATTTAATAAAATAATTTCATAACACGTCGCATAAGTATTAGAGACGCATAACCCTCAGATATTTACTGTGAGTTTCTTTTGGTTGATACTTTGTTTTAGGCATTATTTAGCATATACAATTAAATGAAACGAACATTTACAGTTACTTTATAAAATTATACTAAATGTATAAGAAATCCATATTTAAATTTTCATATTGATTTTGTAAAGCGATGAAGGTCTCTTGCTGTCATTTTCCTCTGGAACATTTCATTTTATATACTATATTATGAAATTCTTGTGTTAATTAATGGAAGTAAATGTCTCAATATTGTATTAACATACATGTAATGTTCTGCAGCTAGTTCGGTCGTAACTTGTAAGAGGTATGCTTTCAAAATCGTCTTTGGTATGTCTTTATTTTGTGATTTTAGTGACGAAAAGTGTTTTTATATTTTAAACTCATTTTGGCCTAACGTAAGAAATAATCGAAATCCATAGTCCTTGCTGTGTTCCTTGTTGTCGTACCATTATAGGCTATTTTCCTTTAATTACCTGATTTAGTTGCACTGCAAATGAAATTTTCTCATCTGTAGATTAGTCTAAATCCTAAAACATGAATTTATAGAGTTTAACGTAAAATACCCAAATATTTATTTGTTTTTTACGTTGATTTCTATTAATTATTTTTTATTTTTTGTGATTTTACTTTGTTTATTTAATTTTAAATCCTATTAATTATTTTTTTATTATACCCTTCATTATCATGAACATCCAAAATATATCCACTGCTGAATATAGGCATCCCCTATAGGATCATATAAAGTTTAGCTTGCATCCCACAACTTTCAGCAATTTTTACCCACATAGCCTCTACTATTTTCCATCTTACTCTCGGGCTTCAGGTACATGGTCGTCATTCCGGAACATTTAAATATTCAGTAAAAATTTACCGCATAAATTACTACATATTTTTTTCAGTTATAATATTTATTTATATATTCTTTTGAAGTTATTACGAGAAAATATATATAAACTCTGGAGCGGAATGGTTTATTCATATTTCCAATATACAATTCTATTGTAATTTCATTGCATTTTAAAATCGTGATTCTTATTCCGTATATACATAGTAATAAATAAGTAAATATGTCAGACTGAAGTTATGGCGTATCGAAAAATTTTATATGGATTTTAATATCTATTACGTGCATGAAGAAAATTGTATTAAAACTAAAACCAAAAATTTCATCTTATTCAACCTTGTAGACAAGTTAAGAAACTTATGTACAAGGTTGAATAAAATAATACTTGAACAGAAACAAATCAGAAAAAGACAAGCAAATGATTTATTTAGAAGACAGCGTAGTCACATATTTGAAGTGAAATATTTTATATTCCAATTTTTAATTCGATTTCAGCCCGAAAATAACTGACTACAAAATAATTAAAAAAAGGATATTATAAGAGATCTTACTTCGAATATCTTATAGATAGAGATTATAGAGATCTTACTTTCATGGTAAACGTAATAACCATACATACTGCGCCTAGTTGGCTTTATTAGAAACCGATCGGATTTATCACCAAATAACCATATTGGATCGGGAGCGACCCCATTGATGCGAGTATTTTGTCAACGGCGAGTAGTCCAATGTCGCCTTGTTATGAACTTCATTGAGCGATAGGTTTTAATGTAAAACAACGTGCAAGACAGGGGAATAATTTCTTGTTACCTGACACGATATATGTTCTTACATAGCATTACCCACGTGTAGAATTTTTTGTTTATTTTTTTTCCAGTTTTTTTTTAAGTAACGTATTAAATGGTATAGAATTCGATATTTGGGCTTAATTGTAAGGTATCCATTATATTTATAACGCTTGGAGCCATCCTGATAGTTTCCTTATTCAATTACGGCCTTAGATTTTTCGGATTTAGTGCAATATTTATTTTTTTGTCCTTTTTGCTGGAAAATGTGTCGCCGGCTATTAAATTCTTTAGCTCCAGCTTTCGTTATCTTTTTGAAACACCGACAAGTCTAGAACCGAATTGTACTATTCCGAGTTGACTGTGATTGCTATTTTATGATAAAGTACATACCACGTCACTGTTTTCAACTGGTTTATTTAGTTTAACATTGGTTGTATCAATCTAAGTGGTATTCTGTGGGAGGGAAGTCTTTCAACAGCGCTAATTTAAATAGAGATGTATACTGGCTGACTTATGATAAAGACTAATAAGAGAATAAATCTAACAGCAGAGTAAGGCATTGGTATGGGTCTTAAATAAAAAATTCTACAGCAATATTTAGACCATGAGAAATTTTGTACTATATGATTATCCCATGATTAGATACAATAGCAATCGTGTTGATTGCCGTCGCGAAAAGTTAGAAATATTCGAAGATGGTCATTAAATTCTGTACTCGATTTCACACGAGTGATGAAAACTGGATATATTTGTTACAAACCTAAGCTAAGACGGCATTACAAACCGAACAAAAATCTGGAGACTTGACTAGAAGTGATGAAAAGACAAAATGCTGGAAAAATATATTCGCCCTATTTTTTGAATGGACGCATTATTATGTAATAATATAAATAGTTACCGTTACTATAGATTTCACTTTCATGACGATAAGGTTTAAAAAAAAGAAATAGGAAAGCCATTACTAATGACTACACTCCACGAAGATCGAGATTTTTCTAACCTCTTGTTGCACTTAACTTAGAACTTACTAGCTATAGCCCAAAATGTAAACCTTCTTGCTAGCCTAAAATATTTTATTAAGACAGAATTTCCTTTTTAAATTTTACTTAGTACATAAAACATTAAAATAAAAAAATCATAAAGTAAAATTTAAAAATTAAATTCCTTATCTCTTGTTGATTTGACTCTGAAAAATACGACAAGAAGAAAAAGTAAATACAAAAACTAAAGTCTCTAGAATGAATCTAAGAACATGCATCGTGTCATTCGAACCTACCGCTTAACAAAATTCTTAACAAGGTGACAAGCAGGCACTGTCGACAATAACCCGAACACGCATCAATGGCGTTGCTTACGTTTAGGGTTTTATAAAAACCCTGGGACATCCGAGGCTTCGAGACTTTTCAAAATAAAATAAGAATTTGCTTCATTTTTAGCGAGATTTATCACGAAAAATACTATTTTAGTAAAAATCTATATTTATTGAACATACAATCAAATTCTAACATATCTAAAAACCTGATAAATTTGTGTGTTTAATTCTAATGAATATAGATAAATTTTTTGGGAATAAAATATTCTAATGACAAAAGGGACCCAGTAAAGTTATCGCAGTAATTATTTGTATTCATCCACTAATCTAGTCTTCAATCACTAGTCATAGAAATATTACAAAGATCTTTCAGTTAGTCTTGTTCATAGTTTTATAAAATAGGCCTTAAAAATCGGAGCTTTAGCAGCTTTATCTGATAATTTGTTTCTGACTGATGCCTTCGGATAAGGTGTACACTCTCTCATTTTAAAAAGGTATCGGTTTTATTGTGTTAAAAAGTCTTTTCTTTTATGAAGAAATTTCAAACTTTCAGTACATTTTCGTGTTGCTTCAAACAACTGAAACTCCTTTTTTATTTCGCACTTATTTTTTACAGGGAGCTTCGGTTACGTCTTCTGTGATTTTTTTCTTTTATCTCTACTAGTCTCATCGGTATCATTGTATCATAGTTTGGCTGGGTCTTTCATTTTCAAACTTTTTCATTACTTATAGACCATTGCTAGTAGTGATAACAATATGTTTTTCAATTACATTTTTGCGACATAATGTGTTATAATATTTTGCTTTTCCATTTTAGTTTTTTTTCCATTCGAATTCACAAGATTTTCCAGCTTGTGTAACTAATTTTGATTTTTGAAGTTGCCTGTCATGGTTTGCACTGTTCCCTTAGATGGAACGTTTTTGGACACAATGGGCACTGTACTGTATATTAACTTATTTTTTACACTTCTTTGACACTTTTGTCGTACGTTGCATATTAAATAACTTCATAACTATTTGAGTAATTTTTACAATTTGTAGCCATAACGATAATTAAAAGTTAATATCATATATTTAGTTTTTATTGAGTATCACAGTTATATCCGTTCATTTTAAAACAATAAATACAATAAATTTTATGAAATGTCAATATCTGACTGATGTAAACAAAATATTGAGTGTTTGTTTAAATAATATGAGATAGGCATCAGCTCTACATGGGCATTGCAATCACGATACTCCACTCGAAAGTCTAACACTGATTAACTGAACAGGCTGATACCGCAGATTTTGGAATCACGTTCACAGTCACAAATATCACTGATCTTATAAACGATCATCACAAAGTAATAATACAGCGATGAACGCATTGAACCCATTTGGGAGCCGTAAATTTTTAATTCAATTATGGTATAAATAATAACTTACAATGACACATAATTCACAAAAAATAAGATGAGGGTAGGAACCGTTTTAGAGGAATTTAGGGGTCTTTTGATTTTTAAAATTGTCACTAATTTGTCAATTTTTTTAATTCGTGGATATTTATTATATTCATACATATGTATAATCGAAAACGGATATTTAATTTAAGCTTTCCATTATGAAATATTTTGCTCTATCCTAACAAATCGTTACAAGTACTATTGTTGTACATTTACATATTATTATTGTACAAAATAAGATTTATAAAAATAATGTAATAAGTTGTTGATAGCTGTATCTTATGTATTATATGGTGCCTGTGCGGATTTTGTAAATTGACGGGAATTTACAAAATACAAAAAAATACAAAACCATAATTTATTAAGTTCTATTAAACAACTTTGCGATGCATAGATCGAGTTCTCCTACTGACATTCAAACCTCTGAAATTAATATCATGGTTATTTTCAAATATTTTTGTGAGTTTTTGTTCCCCCAAACGATAAATAATTATAATTTTTAAGACCACTTTAGTAGCGATTCATCGTTTAATTGCATAATTATTAGTTAACAAACAAACTGGCAAAGAGGCAACCAAACTCACTCGCTCATTTACAGGATTAGCGGGGAATGTTTTATCTTCGAACTATTCTTGCTAATATACAAATTTAAAAGTTGATTTTTAAAAGCAATATGTTTTAATATAAGATTTGTCGTGGTAGTAGCAATACAAATACCCTAAACAAATATACGTTGCTTTGTTGGATCAGTTGCTTTTATCTCAGATATTTATTTATTGCTAAATTGAGCACACAAATGAAACTGTCTCAATTTTATCAATTCCGCTGAACAAAAGGAGATATATAATTAATGTTTAATGTCTAAAAAAGAACGCATAGCAGAGTATTGATGATGACATTACCATTGATAGAAATAAATATAGAAAACATTTTCGTTGAAATTTAATTAAGTAAAAGCTTAACCAAAAGTAAAACTAATATCGGCATAATTTAATAAAAAATTACTTACTTCGATGGTGAATTGTTTTTGATGATGAATTAATTACATCGATGAAGTTGTAGTTTGGCCACACAATGTAAACTAACTCATTTTCATAATTATTAAAACGTATATTTTTAAATATTGAGATTGGGATTAAAAAAAACTAAAGATTCATTTATGGTGACTCAATCAATTGACAAAGAAAAATTCCTAAGTTGATGCTACTTCTGAGAACATAAACGCCTGAAAATATTGTAAAAAACCATTGACTTTCCTCATCTACCTGACCAGACCGGACATTTGAAGAAAATGCGTGAGAAAGTGCGAAAAAACATGTATTCTTTGAAATTAATTTTTGAAAGTTGTAAATAATTTTAAAACAATTGTATATTTATCGTCGAATTTTATAATCCAAAAAAAAAAAACGAGAGTCAATAAACTTTCCCAAGCGGATGAAGGGAAAATGAAAACAGTATAAATTTATAAATCGGGCGAGTGTCTACTTCAAAGTAAAAGGATTCAAAGTATCTCTAGGGAGTTCTTTTTGAATAAATCATACCGTTTTATCAACAAAACACATTAATTGTTATGAAATGTGATTTAGAATAGCTCGAGATAATTTTCCATGATGGTCGTGATAACAAAAGTTACGATTGCATTATTTGTCTTCCATTACAATTATGTCTTGAGGGTAGTTTAATAAAAAAAAACAGTGTTATAATATAATGAAACTGTGACAAGCATTTTATCATAATTTACATGAGATACGAAATTCCAAAATAGCAGTAATTTTGAACAACGCTAGTGTCAAAAAACGTGATGTTTTTGAAATAAAATTCCATAAGGTTGTCATAGATTTTTACTTAGGAAGACGAATGTTCTCTTAAAGATATTGGGCAATAAACAAGCAGAAATAATAATAATACATAATAAAAAAAAATTTTAAAAAGATTTGAAAAACAAGAAAAAATTATATATTTAAAACCATTAGGCCTAAGGGAATAAAATTTATTGTTTCGTATGTGTAATAACTCCCTCTATCACCGACATTTCGTTTGTCCAATCCATACAGGACACGTCCACTCCATAAGGTGTTAATATTCTTTGTTAACTAATGTCAATTTAAAATTAAACTCTGAAATGTAATTAAGAATAATTTCGACAATAGTAAATGATAGCTCTAATAGTAATAATTTTGTCATAAATTGTGACGTTCGAACATATGCTTAATGTTTCTCAATTTATTTCAATCTACATTCAAACACTGCTTACCTCTTAATCCGAATGATATATACGACATATAACATTACACATTAAGGCAACAAGCACTACGCACAAACACTAATATCATTACCATTTTCTTAGAAAGAGATGAGATAGTCAATGCAATTGAACAAGTAAATAAAAATAATAGAACCCATTTTTGTAAAAAATAAATGCAAAACGGTCCTTAATATGTTGTTGAAATAATAATATTGCACAAGGTAAATTTCCCACGCACTGGAAAATTGCACACGTTACGCTAAAAAATATTTAAAAAATTCTGTAGTTTCAGGAATAAGGAAAGTGGAAAATATATCTCAATATATCTCTGAAGATATACTATATAAAATTATGGAAAGGATAAATTGTAGTATAAATTTTTCCTTCTAAATTTCCAAGTAATTTTTTTGAGCGTTAATAATTAAGAAATATGTGGATCAATAGCTTTACTACTAGGCCTAATTTCTTCAAACAGTTTCTGAGAAAAACAGTTGACACACATACAGACATGAAAAATCAACTCGACTTATAGGCAGATGTACAGTGATTTAATAAAGTTCTGTTTTTTCGTACAAAACTTTAAAAATTACAATTTCTGAATCTTTGCTTGCAACGAAACGCGGTGCAATCAGTAAAAATTAAAGAAAATCCCCGAACAACAATCAATTTCATTTACCGTAAATAAAATACTACAGTATTATTGCACCTACCTAATAACCTTTTATTAAAAGAAATATTTTATTCCATTTCGATTCCCAGAATAGTAAATTTAATCAAATTTCAAATCATATGTAATAAGAACTGGGCTTTGTTAAGCTCTCTTGGTCAATAAAGTCAAGGGTGCTTATATGCGATCTCTTTGGTACATGAATAATTTATTCTAACATATGGCCAGCTTAGTATACAGTGTCATTTTCACTTTTTCATTTTTATTCATCTTACATACTTGATTTTTAATACAACGAAGATGGAAATATATTGAAACACTTATAATAAAACAGTCAATTCTTTTAAAAAGTTTTAAATATGGCTAATTATGGAATCTTCAAATTAGAAAGCTATGTAACATCACAAGTGATTTTACTTTTTTGAAAACGTACCCCCCTATTACTTTTATATGAAATACAAATATGTTAAAGTTGGTACCAAAGTGTTATGAATAAAATACAAATATGTTGAAATTGGTACCAAAGTGTAATATTCTGCACACAGTTTCCAAATTACTTCGAAAGGAAAGCAACAATAGTCCCCTTACAACGTTTTTCGTCCAATTTACTCCAGAAAATATTCGCAATATAGCCTCGAATACAAGCCAACAGGAGATCCGCTTTATTTTGCGGAAGCTGCAATCAACCATTTCAGGCGCCCCCAATTGCAAAAGAACAAGAAATGACTATTAAGATCGTACGTCGGATAAAATACAGGTCATACTGGTTAGTGAAAGTGGCCTGTATTTTTGAAGAAAAATAGTTGGAAAGAGATAAATGTTGCTATTAGAGATATAGAAGGGAATTACCTTAAAATAAAACAAGCATACATAAGTAATACCGTGTTAACACATTACGCAGATAATAAAGGATTGGGTTTAAATCTCATATTGGCTATAAACTTCTTTATTTCAGAATTACTTGTATAGTATATAATCGAAATTAATTGGTATGCAAAGCTAATATTACTGTTGAAGTAATCGCCTAGTTATTGACAGTAATATATATTATATATTACACATATATATATATATATATATATATATATATTATATATTATTCGTTTACACCTTTTATATAAAACAGTCGACTATATACATACCAAAATAATTAACTGCACTTGGATAATCTCTGCGGCGACTTGAGTACATGAGATTAAGAAAAAGTATTTACATAAAATATAACATGGAATTTATTTATATCTATTATATTACTGATATAAATGAACTCCATTTTATACAAATTTTGTATATTTTATTAGAAGGAAAAATATGTTTTATGTCATAATATTCCCATATCTTTAATCTCACTTCACGAGAAGTGAATCCATGAGAGTAACCTTGAATTGTATAAGTTGTGATAATACTGTGATTACATTTTGTTAAATCAAATATTCACCCGTTAAAATTAAAACTTTTACTATAATGGCTTATAAAATTCAACATAGGTCGGTTTGAATCAATTTAACATCAGTTAATTGATGAGATTAGTTTAATTAGTTACGTCCTATATATCACATGGAAGCAAAGAGCTTCTATGAGCTTTCACCAATAGGCTCATTGCAATAGATCTCCTCTAAATTTCTCAAGGCCTTACTTGATTCCTTCAACTCTCTGCATGCCCAATCCACCTCCAATCCTCAAGAGACTGTAACTTGACACATTAATGTGATTCAGATTAACGCGAAAGAGCAAGGTTGAACTGGCTTGACCTAGAAATGTTTCAGGGATATGTCAAGGAAGGGTTAGAAATATACCAAACAACTTCGGTCTTATGGCTTCTTAGAGTACAATATTTTTTTAATAATGTCATATTACAGTTACTACTGGGATTGAAAATATGGCAAATACATTTGACATTATTTATAACATTTCAACATTTATATCTATATTCAGTAATGCTGCTTGGATTACATATAGGTTCAAAAAGTACAAAGCACTCTGTCTTTATCTGTCTGTCTCCGTTCTTGTATCTATATACATAAATGTTTATATTTATACATAATCTTCCATTATCTCTTCTTTATTTTATATGTTTACCATTTATAACTTATGGTTTATGGATATTGCCCCCATAAATGCTTACAGTCTACTAATGTGCTAATATACTTTATAATATCACTTGTAGCAATAAGTCTTCCATCTGTATATTTAGCATTCTAATTGTCAGCAACGTTTAATATTTCAACAAAATATGGCTAATTTTGCAAAAATGTGCACTTTCATGCAAGAAAGAATCTATCTATGAAATCATATTTGGCTGACTACCGTTCCTCGAGCACCTTAAGGTTTTGCTTCAATGAAGAGAACGAAAAAAAAAGTTAAGAAATCAAAATTTGTGTAAATGTACACAATGAATAGAAATTGATTTAAGGGCACGAAAGGTAGCCAAAGCTACACAAATAACTCTAATTTTACTTACTATTTGCACATTTAGGTGAAAATATAGTAATGAAAAATTCGCAATAAGTAATATATTGGCTTGAATAAATAAATTGAATGATAATAAACCTGACGTATGTAAAACTCTAAACCAATGAGTACAAATAAAAATAGATAAATATATTGTAGCAATAGAGTTTGGCTAATTCCATTTTTGTATCTTTTAAACTTAACCAATATCTTCGATTCAAAGAAAATAATTGTAGTAACATTCTAGTTTTGAAAAATACGCTGTATATAGTACTATATATATAGTACACATATTATTATCATATTACATTCTCATTCATTTTATATATTTATTAATTTATCTAAAATTTATTAACCTCTTGAATTCTAATTTTAATACTTTTAGTATATTTCAGCGTTAAATAAATCAATGCCGACAGTATAAATTTTCGACAGTGAACATTCCTGGCCACATTCCGATTTTACATAGCAAACAGATTTTATTTCGACCAGCAGTCCTTTTTTCCGTCACCATCACATTATTTTATTTATTTTTAAATTTGCTTTTCCTAACGATTTTCGAATTTTCAAACAAAAAAACACTTGCATTTCTTATGAATACTTCATTCAAATTTTATCTTAACATGGCGTCGAAATAAAAAGATAGGTGAAATTTTTTAAAACTCATGTCAAAAATTAAGTTCAAAATCTAGAGCTGAGTATTTCTTGTGCTCCTATTAATTTTTTGATGCTATGTTAAGATTCATAGAAGTGAATGTTTTTATCTCGAATACTCAGTTGTATGTATTATTTGTATTTAAATCATTGTTTTTGTGTATTAATGTTATCTTTATATATATATATATATATATATATATATACTTTTTTCACAACTTAGTGAACGTATTGACAAAAAGGTATAAGATAAGTAACATATTTGGTTAGAAAATTAATGAATTAAAAATTAGATGTTACATAACTTACTTAACTCTCTTATATTGTTGTTACATACCATTGTCTTGAATATTTATTTTAAAATTCGATTTTTTATGAATTAAATCAAATTTAATTTCACACGGGATGAACGACTAAGGGAAATAAAAACAATTATTTGAAATAAAAACAATTATTGGCAACTTTATTAAATTTCCACATATTTTAAATTTTCTTCCATTATTACACTATAGTATAGTAATATACACTATAAGAATCATTGAAAGTAGCTAAGTAGAATTAATGTTTTATCTTGAATAGGTCAGTTAGTCAACTAGATGATAACAAAATCAAGTTTCTATCATATTAATTCATGTCATAAAGAAATGTTTTGTCTTCGGTCTATGAATTTGACTAAAAAATACAAAAATATTATAACTCAGAAACTGTAAAAACTTGCTGAACATACATAAGAATGTTTCGGATAGATTTTTATATACTCCACTTCTATGCTTTCGTTTGGCACAATTTTTTATATAATTTAATTTGAAAAAAGAATTAGGTAAAGTGAGAGGAAAAAGCATTTGAAAATAAAATAGCTTTTTCCGGTGTCATCGTATCGACAGTATATCACTTAGATTTAAATTATTGTAATTTAATTTAACAAAGGCTTTAAGGAGTTAGATATCTCTAGGAGTTAGATTTTCAGAATCGTATCCCCTCACGAAATATACGTGAATCTATTGAAAAGTATATACATTTTTGGTAATAATATTATTGTTTGCCTATGTTTCTGAATTTCATTAAAACGTAAACTAGTCTAAGCTCCTGTAGAAAATGAAGAAAAACACATGAAATTGTCATTCCTAATCGATATTAAGGCTCTGTAACTCGAAAACTTAAAAGGAAATCTTGTGTAACACTTAAAACTAAAACTTCACAGCTTTTTATTTATATTTTAATTGAAATAGTGACTTCCGAGAATAATTAGTCAACTCAAGTAATAATATTTTTCACATTCTTATCTTTACAGATAATATTAATAATCACACATAGTTTAACGAATATACTATATTCCCCGATATATCTATAAGTACTTAAGTATATATAATCTAAATAGTTAGGGCACTAATTGTAAATGTAATATATCTTGTTATATTTCCACAAATGTGTATTTAGACGGCTAAATAAACTTTGCCACTTATCAAATTGTGTCCATTGAACGAGTAGCTAGACTAAATTTATATTTTTTTCAATTCTAAAAAATTGCTCATTCTATAAAATTCGGTTCAAACGTTCAAGGTAAGTATGTGGGTGTGAGTTAAAACAAAATATTTAAAAAGTCAAAATGTTATGACTCCATGATCTTTTGATCTATCATTGTCACAAATTAAGTAAAAGTTAATTTTTGCAATAAAACACTTCGCAACTTCGCTCGGGTTTATATACAACTACAAATAAAAATACAAAAGAATTTATGAATTAAATTAACGACTGATTGTGTTGGATGAATTGTACATCGATATATCGAATAATGGCCATCGTCTCTAGTGAAAACGGATTCGAGGACGCTTCATTTAAATAAATTATACTTTCATGTCAATACGTCAATGATGTTCACAAATTTAACAAAGTTACAAGAAGCATTTGATTATGACGTTGCTGATTATTGACGTAAAGGCTGCTGAAAACGATTGGCGAAAACGATTCTAGGTTAAGCTAGAAATTTTATTATACTAATGAAATAGTTAAATATATGCGGATATAATGTTCGTTTGGCAAAGTCCTTGAAATTAAAAATATAAATAATTTACTAGTTGAGGAATCCTGGAAAATCATGGTAATTTTTAAAATTAAATAAATTTATAGTAACAATTTTTTTTTAATATTTTTATCAAGCTTATATTGAAAACCCTTTGGGATTTGTATAGTTTTTGTACCAAACTGTTATTCACCAAACCAACATTTGTTTGCGAGCCCCAATTTTCTGTGTGCTTAATTTGCTTAACTTTCGATTAAAACTATTGTCCCGTTTCAGCTTGTTCTTCTATTCGATTCGTAAGTTTAGAGTTAAAATTGTGGAAAAGCTATTCACATTGTTAGTTTTCACTATTTACAGTTTGTTGTATTACGTATATTTAATTCATTATTTTTACATATTTGTCCTATTTATATATATATATATATATATACACATATATATATATATATATATGATTTTTTTTATTAATTTACTCACACTATTAACTATAAGCTATAAGTTAAGTAAGGTTTTTATTAGGAAAATAAATAATTTAATAATTTCACGCCGTATATTTTGCGGTTTTTTAATTTTTTCCTTCAAGCTTACGTTCCTTGAATTTTTCTATATTGTTATTGGCATTGCACACCATGGTTTTGTATATTTATTTTAAAATTCAATTTTTTCATGAATTATATAAAATTTCAGTTCACACGGAATATTAGAATTTTGGAAATAAAACAAATGTTGATTAATTTATTTACTTTCTACTTATTTAAAATTTTCTTCCTATATTATCAGAATAAAAGTATGCCATCAAAACGGCAAAAAACGTGGAAATTCGCTATAGAAAACGTTTAAGAAAATAGAACTACTTGTAATATGATATGTTTTCATACAAATTTTCTATAGAGAAATGGAATTCTACATGCTATTGAACTAATATGATTCTCAATTTTTTTTAAGCTAGAGTCAGCTGCTCAATGACGTTCATAAGGTGGTGACAAAATAAGCCGTAAATGATATGCTGAACGGGGGTCTACTCGATCTTTTTTCAATAAAGTTGCTCAGGTGCGATTGTCACGTTTCTACTGAAAGCTTTTCATGACCATGATGACGTGACATGAAATTTTCCCAAGGAATTATATTTATATATTATATAACATTCAAAGATAAATTACCGTCGGTAACAAGGACATTAGAAAATTGTAATGCCTAACTGAATGTTGGTAGAAAAACAATATATCACTATATCACTCGGACTTCTGATATTCTTTTCTGCTTCTAATATCTTCTTGAATTGAATTTTTATTTAGTTCATATAATATGTAGCCAAGATCTGAATACTACTGAATATTGGTATTTTAAATTATAAGCTTGTATTGAAAAATAACGGGTACATAAAAAATTATAATAGTATTTTATATACTTTTCATAGGATGGGAAAAAGTTGAAAAAGATACATCACTAGTATTATTGGACTAGCATTCCTTATTTGAAATTTTTCGACAAATAGTGACTTGCATTAAATTTTCCCATCGCTCTTTTCCCGTCTGTCAGAAAACCGAAACCCGATGAAAATAAAAAAAAGGGTTTTCATGGGAGAGTATTATTTTTCTTGTCCTATCATTCCACTTTCTGTATAAAATTTCTTAAAATTTGTTTGCAATATAACTGTTGAATATCATTTTAATTTTCATGTACAATATCTTTACGAGCAATAAATTATTATTCTTTCGGGACAACGATTCTTTATATATTTTCGTATACCGTTTGACTAACTTTTTATTATAATACAGATATCAAAAGTGTTCTTCGGGTTACCTTTTCATAGGCATATATTTATTACTTCACATAGATTACTGAAGCATTCATTGATGGAAATTTTAAGAATTTACTTGAAATATTACTTAAATAATAATAAATAAAATGTACGTTTTCTGTAGCTAACGCATACATGTCTACAGTTGTTACATTTTTTCAGTCTTATTTCCAAAAAGATGTAATACTTTCCTCAAAATTTTCCTTTTTCGAAATCTGATTCTAATGTAAGGTGAACTGTAAAATATGCTAAATCTATAATCGTCGACGTCCTTAGCAAGAATTATATCATTAATGTCTTTCCAACGTTGTCACTATTCGTTTGTGACAATGTTTGAGAGACATAAATGCTTTTGAAGTGGAATTTTTTTTTTACTGACGGATGAAACGTTGAGAGGTAATTCTTAGGTGTTTTATTGAGATATAACCCTACCCTAACGCCATCTATAAATCAATCTATGAGTCTTTCTATCACACTATCTATGATATCCAATGGGATGATTGCTGGTATGAAATAAAAAAATAGTGAAAAAGAGATAAATATCATGAACTTTTTTTAAAATAAATGGACAATCTATATTATCTAGAAAAATGTTTTTAAAACCAAGACGATTATTTTTTAAATTATGACATTAAGTCCCTTATTACAAAAACATACACCACATACAACTATTCACGCCCTTATAAAAATACGTCTGTAAGAGTTTTGAGTATATTTTTTTTAACAATATCTAAACTTGATATAGATAAAATAAGCTTAAGTATTATTCAATAGCTTAGCCAGTTGCTAATGAATATTCTTAGAATTGATCAAGGAAAAATATAAACTTACAAAAGTGTCAAAAACATTCTTATAAATCAGAGTGTGATGTCAACAAGACCTGTCAAAATTGCTGTATAATATGATTTGCACGGCTTTTAGATAATTTATTTTGGAATCGATTAGTCTAAAAAGGCCATGGAAAACGATTAACGTCAGTCATTTGACGCTATTAAATAAACAAAATTAAATATATGAACAAAATGAAAACAGAATAAATTTAAAAGAAGCTATTTGAGGAAGATTTTTATATGATATTCTCACGTGAACTTTTATTTTCGGCGTCTTTGTCGAATTTGCCTTATTTTTCCTAACTGTATTTTTCTTTATACATAAGGGGAACTTATGTTAGGATGAGACTTATTGCAATTCAATTAATTGCATACATTTTCATATGATGGCATGAGTTTTTTATGTATGTTCCCAACGACGGAACTTGAAATGATAAACAATATTTACGCTGTAATTTAAAATGAATTACAAAAAAAGTTACACTGTTTTCTTCATTGATTCGCACCATATTTCTCTTAGTGTTTTGAATTATTCTAAATAAATCTTGATTATTCAAAAGCTGGTGGTGGTTTGGTTTTATTATTTGTTTACATAATTTTTAAGTAATGAACTGCCAAGACAAACCAATTGATATATCACTTATAAAAGTTAACCCAGCTTAAAACACAAGGAATATAAAACATTATTCTTATACATATGTGATAAAAAAACCATTCATTCAGTTTCAAAACTTTCAAGTAAGTATAAGTATTTATTAGTAAATATATTATATAATTCTAATGCATATATTTAGCATTGATTGAAAGAGCATACAAACCGTTATTGATATATAAAAGCCATCAAAACAATTAAAAGTGGTCCTAACGTATAAGACGGTGCTATGTTTTTTGTGTAAATTAATCATGGTGATAAAATCATGATTATATAAAAGTTTAGGCATCGTCTTATACGTAAAGTACAGTGCTCGTAACGATGCAACCATAATATATTGGATTTTTATGAAGTTCTTTGATTAAAATTACATTCTGTGGGGTGACGACGAACACACGTTGATGAAATATAAATCACAAATGCAACGAGAAGGCGGACCATTCGCATGTTAGTATAACGTAACCAATGTAATGTAACCTGATTAGATTTGGTAAAACTCTTCTGAAATATTTAATATTGTGTTGTGCAATTTGTAGTCTAAAGATAATTCGAAATAGTCGTTAAAACACATCGTCTTCAAGTAGATGAAAAATTGTGACAAACCGAAATCTTATCTATTTTTTTTCTTAGATTAAATATAAATTTAAATGCAGTTTTCTGAGTTATATTATTTTTAAAACAATTTTTTAACCATATTCACTTTTTCAAAAAAATAACGTAATTAATATCGTATTCTTTCTCCAAGCAGGGTTTTACGTAGCTTCTTTCTATAAATTGTTATTATAGCAAATTCAAAAGTGATTTTTCACGTTTTGAAATATCTTGAGTAAATTATAAATATAATACTGATTGAGAGTTTTAAAATAACACAATGGTTCTTATAAATATTCTGTCCAAAATTTTTGCGGAAGTAATGGGATCACTTTTCTGCTATTTAGAAATTTATTTCTATGTAAGTCTATTGTATCTACCAATATGTAATTTACCTTTGACAAGTATGATATTATTTAAATTAGAAGCTTCGTGACAGTATGAAACAATTATTATTTCATCCATATTAGACTAATACGTTCCGTAATATGGCAAATTGTCAGAGGTGAATAACCTATAGGAATCGAAGAATAAAGTTGGTGAAATAATTTTAATTTATCGAATGTAAATTGATTTCGCTCTAAGATACAAAGACAAGTACATCCTTAGGAAAAGAATCTTATAAGTCCATTAATTGTTAAATATCAAATATATGTTCTTTAATAATAACATTTTTCCGATTAATAAATGGACCCAAGACAAAACTTCACTTTTCATTATGTTATGATTAGTTTCACAGAGCATTTGGAATATTATTTTCCGGTAAAGAGCTTATTAAAATTAGACACTTAACAAACAAAATCTGCCCCGGGTCTCACAATATAACGTTTTATTCATATGTTCAAGTCATAATATTACGAATCACGAATGAATTCTACGATCTTTATACTCGTTCAGGTTCGCAGCCCCATAAAATTCATAACGAGACGACAAAATACGGCGTCGACAATAACATGAACGCGCATCGTAACTCCGCGTATAATATTTGTTGGAATCCTTTGTAATAAAAGTTATAGCTTAGAGGGACACTTTTATCCTTTAAATGACGATCTTAGTGGATATAAAAAACTTTTACTCTGCTAGAGGAAATTGGCGCATGTACTTAGGTATTTAATTTTCTCGAATCCAATATGTTATGCCGGTTACAAAACTGGATATAATTTTTCATAGAATCTTGCGGTAATTCCTATGTAATATTATAAAACAGATGGCAGGCGCTGGTCAAAAAGGTAAAAGACGTAGTGATTTTTATAACCAATACTATTTATACTTTAATAAATATTAATCAGAAAGAGCATTAATGGAAGAAATGATTTGCAATGATTTTATCTAAAAACGCTCACTTAAAAGGGAGAAATCTAATTCTGACTTAATTCGCAGTTAATTTAGTTATGGGACGTTAGTTACGTATCTAGTATAGCTGATTTACATATAACCTTACACTAAGGATTGAAATGACATACATCCATTATTAATACTTCCAATAAATTTAGTACTTTTTGTAAAAAAATAGAAAATTTGAAATAAAAAATGTTAAATATATTAATAAGAATTATGTTTGAAGTGCCAAACATACTAAGTTTCCATTAATTGACGTTAACAGTTAATGTTCAACAGTAAACAAATGAATACTTATATTTTAGTAATGCTATCATATTCGATTCAATTCATATTAATGTAAATTTTTTTGAAACGAATTTAACAACATTTATGTTTTCTGCACATTTAAATAATGTAGTATTATCTTTTCAAGCTTAAGAAGAACGACTTTTTGAGATAAATATCTCCCAGTCAAGTGTGATAAGGTAATTAAACAAAAAGAAATGATACTAAATAATAATGATCTAGCAAAAAAATCTATCAAATTACTGAATGTCAGTCTCAATTTTTGAACACTCGTAGTATTAAGGTTTATGCTCCACGTTGTGTCGCAATCGTAGACGCAATGCTTAAAATTGCTTCTCTTGGGAATGCTGTTTACTCTTCGATTTTTCTTAAAAAACCTATTATATTATTCCTTTTAATACATTTTTATTTGACAAACTATCAAAATTATTTTTTTTATATCTGTTTATACGAAGGGTAATATTTTTTTAACAATAAATTACAAAACGACTTTTGCCACCTGTCTGCAAAAAGGTTCTTTTTTATATTCTCCATATTAATTTGTTTACCCTAATATTAAGTAAATATTTTCAACATTTGGTAGAAATAAGTGAGTGACAATGAATAATTAATTATACTTTTTAAATACATAAAAAGGAAAATTATAAAATTCCGCCCAGTCTTATTTGGACTCTGGTTACGAAGGCTTCGTACGTTGGTTTGAATTATTATTTCAAATCGATTTATCTTTTGTACCCAAATATTTTTGAATTAATTTGTTTAAAGTCACATGTATTTTAATAAAATAAATAAATAAATTCATATAAATGAAATATTTGCTTATTTAAAGTGCATTTTCAAGCGTAAAAATTGTGGTATGAAATAAAGAGAAAAATTCATGTTACGACTATTAAAAATTAATTTTTTTTACTGTAAATTTAAAAACAATTACAGTTTATTAGAACATATTCTTATTGATCTTGTTAATTGGTTGATGAAATATAAATTTTGAAACCTCGACTAGGAATTCTGTGAATTTTCTCGCGCGAAGATCAGTGTTGTGTTATTCATCGACCTGACTGTGCATGCGTCGGCACGCATTATACACGACTATAGCACTGCACAATAACTGTATATAAGATACCATTATACCTATTACATTCAATACAGTTTATATATTACATACAGTCATTGTGCAAAAGTCCGCTTAAAATAAATTTCTATTTTTAGTTCTGTGATTGTAGTGAAGTGAAATTATAATAGAGCGACAAAGACAGAAAAAGACAATAACATAACGTTTTTCTTTAAAAAAAAAAGAACAAAAAACGGACGATGTAAAGTTTCTTTAAATTATCTATGATTAATCGTAATGAAAAGCATATTTTAATAGGCATTCTATTTTAGGCTAAAGAGTCTACAAGGATACTCCTCACGAATCTTGTTTTTATTCCCTCCTCCCCATCAAAAAAAATCTGTGTCAAAGTTGTCCGTTTATCTAGTTATCAAGGTTTTTAACAAAGATTATGGTAACAAATTGGGTTTAAAAATATTAACTTTCATATTAACATGAAACGAGAAAAAAAATTATAGTTAATTGAATCTTTTGTTTTAAATACACCTAGAAATAAGAACATTTTAGAAGAACAATAAAATTAAAGAAGAAAAATTATTTCCATTTCCACGCATACCGTGAAATAAACCTTAAGTAATTTTAAATATGAATTATGATTCCAGCTAAAATAATTGCATAATATATACAGAATATATTATGCAATTATTTTAAAAATTCGTCTTATAAAAATTTATTAAAAGGGATCAACGAAATCTCAATTAGCTTAGATTTCAAGCTGATGTATAAAGCAACCCATTACGCTACGTCTGAGGAAATGTATTATATTTTGTTTCTTTTCTTGAAACCTTATTACATGAGTATTTATTGGTAATTTGTGGAAAGCTAACTTTTAGGAAATTACATGCCTAAAATTCTTACTTAATATAAGATATGTTGTGCCACCATTCAGTTTTCAATTTGGAAAGTCATTAAAACTAATCCCATTTTAAAAAATACTATGATGTTTATTTCAATAACACTTTTCATATAATAGGCACATAGATAATAATAAACCGAATACATACTATAAATTTTCAAAGACTAAATAGGATCAAGAGAAGTTGAGAAATAATTTTAAGCATTGCGTTTACGTTTAAAGCCAACGTCGAGCAAAAACCATAATACTACGAGTGTTCAAAAATTGAGACGGACATTCAGTAATATAATAGGATTTTTAAGATAAATCTTCAAAGACTAAACAGCATCCCCAAGACAAACAATTTTAAGCATTGCGTCTACGATTGCGACACAACGTGGAGCATAAATCTTAATACTACGAGCGTTCAAAAATTGAGACTGACATTCAGTAATTTGATAGGTTTTTTTTGCTAGATCATTATTATTTAGTATCA
Organism: Druceiella hillmani; assembly: GCA_039881145.1. Taxonomy (NCBI): domain Eukaryota; kingdom Metazoa; phylum Arthropoda; class Insecta; order Lepidoptera; family Hepialidae; genus Druceiella; species Druceiella hillmani. Next base: position 250,864 of record JAYKKI010000137.1, read on the forward strand.
TTTCTTTTTGTTTAATATCCTTATCACACTTAACTGGGAGATATTTATCTCAAAAAGTCGTTCTTCTTAAGCTTGAAAAGATAATACTACATTATTTAAATGTACAGAAAACATAAATGTTGTTAAATTCGTTTCAAAAAGATTTACATTAGTATGAATTGAATCGAATATGATAGCATGACTAAAATATAAGTATTAATTCGTAAATTTATTGGAACTATTAATAGTAGGTGTATCTCATTTCAATCATTAGTTTAAGGTTATATGTACATCAGCTATAGTAGATACGTAACTAACGTCCCATAACTAAATTAACTGCGAATTAAGTCAGAATTAGATTTCTCCCTTTTAAGTGAGCGTTTTTAGATAAAATAATTGCAAATAATTTCTTCCATTAACTTCCATTAACGCTCTAACAACATAGGGTTATAGCAACCATAAGATTCTGTTTGAAACTCCAATGAATTAGTGGTGTGAAAATAACGAGATGCTTAAAAAAATCGTAAGGAAAATATGTTGGATTATTATAAGACCTGATACATATTTCAGTGTATCTTTAAGTGATATGGAATGTATGAATATGATTAAGTTAGTCAAATAAAATAGTGTAATCTAACTGCTTATACCGACCTACTTAACTTTTATGCTACATTTTACTTCAATCAGAGAATATAGCTTACCAAAAACAGATCAAACGTACAGTTCCACATCAATCAGAACAGATCAAACGTACAGTCTGTATAATAAATGAAACATTTCATGAATAATTTAACATACCTCTCCAAGAATTTATGTCTTCAGGTAGATGCAAATATATCTTGAGGTTAAAATATAGAGTTGGAAGGTCGGGTGTGAATGAATTCATAATTATGTTATTAGACGTTTCGAGGTACCTTCATGAAAATGTATAATGCACTGATGCAGTGGTAACGGTTGAATGTTTATACAATCCTCGGACAAATATATATACTCAAGTAAAACATATAAGCAAGTAGGAAGGCGGGCAAACAAGTAGTGTAAGTGCAAGCACACATGCATATACGCTCGCATTTACTTTCACACTCTTATCGCTAATATACGTGTATTTTACTAAAAAAATCGGTTACTAGTATAAAACTATCCTGTCTTTATCTCCATTACACAGTCTACAAGCACACAATGTCTCACAAAGAGTTGAGCAGGGTAATTGGTACACAAAAGCGACACAATCAAATGAAAAAACTTATTTTTGCTCTTGTGACAAACACTATTAGCTTTGACCTGCGGCTTTCCGCTTAGCTTATAGTAAAAAAAAAAAATTATAGTCCAACTTAAAATATTGTTCTTGTGAAAATTTTGGACGTTCATTTTGAAAAAGGTTAAGCGTTTTGAAATATACAAGAGTAGAAGGTCATTTGATGACCGACAACAATAAAAAACCATACCAATGGGAAAGAAATAGCGAAACAATTCTGACAAGCGGTTGTTTTGATCGTGATCATTTCTGCGAATGCGTAGTTATTTTAATACCGCAGGTTTTTTTCGAATGTTCACAGAATTGGTTGTAATAACATAGCCTTTCTGGAATCTGTGTGAATTGTAGATGTTTTTGAAATAAAGTTTCACAAGATTGCCATACATTTTTTAAAACATTTGCATTATTTAAAAATCACTTTTCATGTTTTGTAATTAAAAAGATACACATTTCTCAGCGTTTGATTTGTATGTTGCCAATAACGAATGAAGAACATTTTAATCGGGAAGACTAATGTTCTCTTAAATATTTTCGAGAATAAAAAAGCAGAAATAGTAATAATACCTACAAAATTTTTTTTCGTGCGCGGTAACAAAAATGAAAAAATTATATCTCTAAAATTATTCGGCCAACGATAATAAAATTTATTGTTTCGTATATATTATAACCCCCTCTATTACCGAAAATTCCTTTGTCCACCTGTATACGTATTCATACATACATAAATATATGTGTGTGTGCGTGCATTTGCGTGCGCACGCTTGTGTGTATGCCTGATTCAAAATTTTAAATTCCTTTCAAGAAATCTCTTCAGAAATGTTTTTTCAAGGGAATTTACTATATTAATATAATTGTATGATCAAGTATAATATGAAAAAAAAATTATTCATTATATTATTGACGAGTGTGAAGGACCTATTAACATATGTATCTACGTGAATACGTACTTTTTAAATGGAGATAACTTTTGAGATTTTGGAAAATTGTATCCCATATGAATTGTGATAAACTTCTTGTCATGGTTTCATTATATTATAGTGCTGTTGTGTCTTTATTAAAGTACCCTCGAGACATAATTGTAATAGAAGGCAAATAATACAAATATAACTTTCGTTATCACAACCATCATGGAAAAATATCTTGAGTTATTTTAAATCATATTTCATAACAATTGAAGTGTTTTGTTGATAAAACGATGTGATTTATACAAATAGAACTCCCTAGAGATCCTTTGAAGGCTTTTACTTTGAAGAGGACACTCGCATAATTTGTAAGCTGGTTCTGTTGTCATTTTCTCTTTGTCCTGTTGGGAAAGTTTATCGGCTCTCGTTTCTTGATTTTTTTTGTCTCTTTTTTGGATAATGAAGTTCGACAATAAATAAAGAATTCTTTTTAAATTATTTTACTTTCGATTATTAATTTCAAAGAATAAATGTTTTTCGCACGTTCTCTTACATTTTCTCCAAACGTCCTGTCAGGTCACAAGAATCCTTTAAATAATGTCATGTTTATTCCAGTTGAGGTTTTTGACCAACTAATATTTTGACTCAGATGTTAAACTTTTCTCCTTTTTTAGCTATTTTTGATAAGATGTTTACTTCACAATATTTTTCGTTACATCACAATTTTATATCGAAGTATTTAGCTACGTAGAGCGTATTTTATATTTAACTCAAAATTTGTAATAAACAATTTTTTCCTTCTACATCACACAATCGTTCTCCGTATAGATACAGGCTGTTACTTTATTAGATGTAGATGAAAAAAGGGGATGTTTTTTTGAATACTTTAAGGCTTTTACGTTCTCAGCAGTAGCATCAATTTAGGAATTTTTCTTTGTCAATTGATCGAGTCACACCATAAATGAATCTTTAGTTTTTTTTAATCCTAATCTCATTATTTAAAAATATACATATTGATAATTATGTAAATGAATTAGTCAAACATCGTGTAGCCAAACGACGACTGGTTTCTCTTAATTTGTTAAATGATGAAAACAAATTCATTATCGGTGTAATTATTTTTTTATTAAACTATGCCGATTTAAGTTTTAATTTTGGTTAAACTTTCCATCAATTAAAGTTCAAAGACAGTATGTTCTATATTTATTTCTGTCAATGTTATAACCAATACTTTGCTGCGCGTGCTATTTATTTTTGACATGAGATTAGTTATATTTCCTTTTGTTCAGTGGAATTGTTAAAATTGAGATAGTTTTATTTGTGTGCGCAATATGAAACCAACTGCCGTATCCGTTTCTGATTATAAATATGTACGATTATAATAAATGTCACGAATTACATAATTTCACAAATTGGTGAGAATTTGAAAAATCAGAGGTACCTGAAATTCTTACACTGAATGTTTCATTATCTTACCAAGTTGCAATTCACGCGCCTATTTCCATTATCTATAAAAGAGTTCCTATGCTCATCTTATTGTTTGTGAATTGTACATCATCGTAAGCTGTTATTTATAACGTAATTGAATTAAAAATTGATGGCTGCCAAATGGGCTATTTTTATGTTGAGCCACTTGAAAATTGCCCATTTGACATGCATGTACTAGATATATGTGACACACGTGGTCGACTTTATATAATATAGCCAAAAGGTGTTTGGATATTTTTTAATATTCGATTCTTTTGGTATTCAAGAACGTGGTTTAATGAAACTTAACATAGCCGTAGTACATAATTCAGTCTACAGATTTCTATAAAAATTGATTCTTGATTAAAATTGTTAGCATAAAAAATAGTATATTTCTTGTATGTGAATAGATGATGCAACGTGTATATTAAATCTACTGTCCATATGCATTGAGAGATTAGAACTTTCATAGTTTTGTTAAGTATGGTAAAATATTCAATATAATTTATAGAGAGCAAAAACTATTACAATTATGAAAATCGACAACTTTATGAATAAATACCTAATATTTAGTAGATTTATAAGAAAATTAAAAGATAATACATATTTTAATTTTAAAATGTGGCAAATGTAAGCTCTTAAGGCTGTATTCGGACTGCCTTCTTGGATGAGAATCGAAATAATATTAGATGGGGAGTAGGCTTTGTGTACTGAGACATCTCGTATCTCAAAGTCCCGAAACTTTTTCTAAATTGAATTGTCTCTTTTCCCGGAACTTTTGGGTTGAAACTCCAGATATTGAAAATGTGTTGTTGTGATTTTACTTACAAAAGGTCATAATAAACTTTGTTATCCTGCTTCCCGCACTTTGTCATCGAGAAAGCCAACTTTCAGCTTAACGAGTAATTACGTAGGTTACTGAATGAGTACACTAAAAATGCTTTCGCCGCCGTATTGTTACTTTGTGATGATCGTTTAAATAATAAGTGAAAATTGTGACTGTGTCAGCGTGAACGTGACTCCAAAATTGTTGTGATTGAAATATCCTTGTAGAGTTGACGCCTATCTCATCTTATTTAAACAAACACTCAATATTTTGTTTACTTCAATCAGATGTTTACATTCGATGAGATTTGTTATTTTAAAATGAACGTGTTTGATTGTGATACTCAATAAAAACTAAATATATAATATTAATTTGTAATTATTGTTATGGTTATAAATTATAAAAATTACTCAAATATTTATGAAGTCATTTAATATACAACGTAGGACAAAAGTGTCGAAAACTAAAAAATAAGTTAATATACTAAAAAAATAAGTTAATATACAGTACAGTCCCCATTATGTCCAAAAAATATTCCATGCAAAGGATCGAACAGTACAAGCCATGACAGGCAACTTCAAGAATCAAAATTAGTTGCACAGGCTGGAAAATTAATGAAAAATTCAAAAAAAAACAAAAAGCGAATTTTAATGAAAAAAAAACTGAAATAGAAAAACAATTCATTATAACATAATATTGGAATGTTCGGAATTTCTACTTTGGAATTCATACGTTTCGAAATAGTTTACAAAAAAAATACTTTTAATACTATATAACCGACACCTTTCGAAAACGAGACAGTGTTCTCCTTGTCCGAATGCATTAAAATAAAAACCAGGAACAAATTGTCAGATAAAGCTGCTAATGCTCCGATTTTTCAAAGCCTATTTTATGAAACTAGGAAAAGACTAACTGAAAGTTTATGTACTCTTGTATAACTAGTGACTAAAGACTAGGTTGGACGATGAGTACATATAATTATTACAATTAACTTACTAAGTCCATTTTGTAATTGAAATATTTTACGACGAAAAATTAATCTGTGTTCATCAAAATTAAACAAACGAATTTTTTTCGGTTTTTAGATATGTTAGAATTTGATTGCATGTTAAATAAATTTTTACTAAAATGGTTAGCTTCTTGATAAACCTCGCTAAAAATAAACTAGATTCTTATTTTAGTTTGAAAAGTCTGGAAGCACCGGATGGTCCGGGGTTTTGATAAAACCCTAACCGTAAGCGACGCCATTGATAAGCGTTCGGGTTATTGTCGACAGTGGTGCAAATAACACGATTAAGCAGTAGGTGCGAATGACACGGTGCTTATTCTTAGATTCATTTACGAGACTAAAGTATTTTGTATTTGTTTTTTTTTCTGTCGTAATTTTCAGATTAAAATCAAAAAGAAATAAGGAATTCGATTTTTCAATTTTACTGTAAGACATCGGTCACATTTAAACATATGAGGCTATCAAGATGGTTTGCTTTTTGAATTGCGGCTGGGAAGTTTCATATTAAATGCAACAAGAGATTAGAGAAACTTACATTCTTCGTTGGCGATGAGTGAGTATAACTAGATTTATCAATTGTTTTGTTATCGTTACTAAAACATTCTTGTTAGTATATATATATATATATATATATATATATACATATATATATATATATATACATATATGTATATATATATATATACATATATATATATATATACATATATGTATATATATATATATATATATATATATACATATATATATATATATATATATATATATATATATATATATATATATATAAATGTGTGTGTGTGTGTGTATGGATTTAATGTCTGTACCTTCATGGAAAAAAAATAACATAATTGAACAATTAAAATAATAAAATGAATTTATCTCCTCTGGGAGTACTGGTATCAGCGGAGGTTTCTCCGAATTAAAAAGGAAAATAGCTGGCAGTTTTCACTAAAGATTTATAAAGAATTTTCCCGCCCATTTTTCTTATTTTACTTAAATTTTTCTGACAAATTTTCTTTAGGGAATTGAATGGTCGCAACATCTTTCTTCAATTAAGATGAAGAAAAATAACGGATTGTTAAGTTTACACGTAATATTTAAGTCGTGTTAAAAATATTACATATTTATTGTTATTACAAGGTTAACTTTTATCGGTGGCCTCCGTGGCAGTAAATCTTTTATTAAGGTGACGAGATTTGTCTCTCGTCCATTGAGGCCATCTCAATTATATTGCTAAACATTTTCCGTACTCAATAAAAAGTATTAGGCTCTCGAGAAACATAAGAAATAAATCTAATATGGAAATTGAGATATTTATTTACATGTCGTTTTGATAAACTGGAGAAATAAGTAAGATACTCTTTTTACATTCTACATAACATAATAAATCTCATGCTGTGTTCAGCAAAACATACCGTTTTACGACTCCTCGAAATATGTGGGCAATAAATCTAATACACATTACTGATACGTTATGATACTGCATTTGTATTATTGCAAAAAAATACCTAGTTTCACATTTAAGGATTTGCTATTTATAGAATTAAAGTGTACTCGAATCTCAAGATTTTTACACATCAGTACACAGCTAGTCATTTTATTACTTACTCACTTAGTCGGTAATCAATTAGTACCTCAATTTCTCACTTAGTTGGTACTCACTCAGTAGCTAACTCAGTTGGTACTCACTCAGTAGCTCAGTTGCTCGCTCAGTTGGTATTCATTCAGTAGTTCACTTGCTCACTCAGTTGATACACACCGAGTTGCTTAGTTGCTGTCCCGGTCACTTCACTATTAGCTTTTGTAATTTTAATTAGGTTATATTGAGCTTTTAGCGTCACGGAACTTCACTTGGGTTAGCAAATTTTACTTTTAATTGTTCTATTAATTGTGGTAAATGATTTCAAAGAAGATATATAACACTACCACCAGGGTACTTTACTAGCTTCCTTCAAGTTAGCGGGTTTAATTTTTCAACTCTGTTCTATGCAGGCAACATGTATATTCAGTTTTTAGTGGATTATGCTATTTAAAAATTAAAATTTTTGAAAATTTTAGTTATATAGCATTATACTTGAGGGAACGAAAAAATGTATTTATTAGTAATTTCTTTCCTGTTTCTTTTTTGATGCCTTATCTTTATGAACGTGAAATCTATGGTAACGGTAACTACGGTCCATACGAAAACTGAGGCAACTATACTTTTTCCAACACTTTGTTCTTTCTTCACCTGTAGTCAAGTTTCTAGATCTTAGTTCGGTTTGTAACGGCGTTTTAGTTTCGATTTTTACCAAGTATATCCAGTTTTCGTCACTCGTGATGAATATTTTTCTGACTTTTCACGACTACAATAAACACGATGGTGTTGGTGGGCTTCAGTCAAATCATGGGACAATTACGAGTACATAGCACAAAACTTCTCATGGTCTAAATATTCATCTACAAAATTATATTTATAACCCATACCAACTCCTAACTATGCTGTTAGGTTTATTCTCTTATCAGTCTCTATCGTGAGTTAGACAGAATACTTGTTTAATTCAATTATCGTTGTTGAAAAACTTCCCTCTGGCAGAATATTACTTAGATTGATACGACCAATGTTGAACTCAATAAACCAGTTGAAAACAGTAAGGTGGCATGTGCTTCATCATAAAATAGCAATTGAAGTAAATTCGTAATAATACAATTTGGTTCCAGACTTGTCGGTATTGCAAAAAGTTAAGGAACGCGGGAGCTCAAGAATTTATCAGGCGGCGACAAAATTTCCAGCAAAATAGGACACAAAAAAAATTTTGCACTAAATCTGAAACATCTAAGGCTGTTTTTCAAAAAGGAAACCATCAGGCTGGCTACAAGTATAATAAATATAATAGATACCTTAAAATTAAGCCCAAATGTCGAATTTTATACCATTTAATACGTTTACTTTAAAAAAAATACGACGGAAAGAAAAAATAAATAAACGATTCTTCACACTCGTAATGGAATGTAAGAATATATATCGTGCCAGGCAATGCGAAATTATTCCCCGGTAAAGAGCGTGCAAGACGTTCTTTCAGATTCAAACCTACGCGATGGCTCAATGAAGTTCATAACAAGGCGACATGCGAGGCGTCATTGACAATAATCGGAACTCGCATCAATGGCGTCGCTCCCGATCCAATATTATTCCGATTGGTTTCCAATAAAGCCTACCGGGTGCAGTATGTACGGTTATTACGTTTATCATGTTTTTGGAGTAATATTATTTTCGATATAATATTATGCTGTTTCTAATCGAATCATTTGCTCGTCTTCAGCCACAACTTCAGTCTGACATATTTATTTATTTTTATCCATGTACATTTTGTACAAGAATGATATTTTTAAAATATAATGAAATTACAATTTAATTGCATAATGGAAATATAAATAAATCACACCGCTCAGCAATTTATATATAGTTTCTTGTAATAACTTCAAAAGAATGTATAAATAAATATTATAACTGAAAAAAATATGTAGTAATTTTTGCGGTAAATTTTGACTGAAGATTTAAATGACAACAACGTACCTGAAGACTGAGTGACTAAATGCCATCTCACTGGCATTTAGTAGAGGCTATATGAGTATATTACCTGGTAAAGATCGCGGGGAGTTATTGGATACAAGCGACACAGAATTGAACTTTATGGGAACCTACAAGGGTATGCCTATTTTCAGCAGTGGATGTTTTCTGACTGCTGATGATAATGAAGGGGATAATAAAAAAAAATAAATAATAGGATTTAAAATGAGATGAATAAAGTAAAATGCACAAAATTAAATAAAGCATTCATAGTTTTCAACGTAGAAAACAAAAAAATATTTTTGATTACTTTATTTTAAACTCCATATCTTCATGTTTTAGGATTTAGACTAATCTACAGATGATACAATTTCATTTGCAGTACAACTAAATCAGTCAATTAAAGAAAAATAGCCTACAATGGTGCGACAACAAGAAACACAGCAAAGACTATGGATATGCGATTGTTGTCGTGAAGAGAATATATTTCTAACATTAGGCCAAAGCGTGCTTAAAATATAAAAAATACTCTTCGTTACTAAAATCTCAAAATAAAGACATATCAATGACGTTTTTGAAAGCGTACCTCTTACAAGCTACGACCAAACTAGCAGCAGAGTATGACGCGTATACTAATACAATATTGAGCCATTTACTTCCAATAAGCAACACAAGATTTTCATAAAGTATAGTATTTAAAATGAAATGCTCCAGAGAAAATGACAGCAAGACGCCTTCAACGCTTTAAAAAATAAATTTGAAAATAAAATATGGGTTTCTTATAAATTAAATAAAATTCTCTGATAATGGTAAATGTTCGTTTCATCTAATTTTATAAGCTAAATAATACATAAAAAATATCAGCTAAAAAAACTCACAGTAAATATCTGAGAGTCATGTGTCTAATATTTATGCAACGTGATATGAAATTAACTGAAACACATATATTGAAAAGATTTATCAAAATTTATGAAATAAATTTTTTGTTTACTTTTAAATCTCATTAATCCAAAAAGATAAAATAAACAAAATTCGAGATATGAAAAAAATTAACGTTGAGAACATCAATTTTAACCTCACTTAATGAAGTGAAAATCAATTCACAACCTCACTGGCCTAGGAACTGAACGTTTACTACAGATCACAAAGCTTAAAAGAACCTCAAGGCTATTTTATTTTGCATAAATCACGCTTCTTTATCAAACAAATGCTTTATTTTTTTTTAAATAATTCAACTCAATTAGAAATAATTTTATGTGCAAGTAGTATAGAGATTATAAATAGTTGAGAAAGCTAAAAAAGTATGTAACCTAGACCATTTTGCATCCTTACTACGGAGACGTAATAATATAAAATGTAATTATCGTGGGATATCAATAGTTATACAAAATATATAATTTATAGTTAATTGCATCAGTAACCAATATCCATTAATTATATAACCAATCAAATTATAAGGAGGTGTTTTGATTTGGAATCGTTTAAAATTATATTGAAAAATGACTAATTTTTCTATCTTCCTATATACCCAGTTTATTAAAAAAATACAGTCCATTTTACCTAAATGAGTATGGTATAAAACATGAATGATTGTTAATGTTATAAAAAAGGAAGAGATGATTTTTGTATTTTTATATTATTACGGTAAATTATCTATAGGTCAACAATTTACGGTAAATAAAATCTTCAATGATTCCTTGAGTGTTTTTCCTCGAGCAACTTAAGATTACATTTCGGTTCCTTAAAAGATGGTTGAGCAGTTAAAAGTAAATTAAATGTAATAATGTATATCGGAAAATTATTTTTATCACTTATACTAAAGATCAACGATGTGAAAAGTAAAATATAAAATGTACGAGAAAACATTAAAGATTGAAAACATTTTAACTCCCCATTATTTATACTTATAATAAAATAATAAGAAAACTGTCCATGTGCGTCTGTCACACAAATACCACTTGACGGATTTTAATAAAATTTTTAGCTTTATGAAGTATAAAGCTAAACATTTTAAAAACGGCTCGGTCTACATCTGTAACTGAAATCGTCATGCTATTTTTTTCGAGGATCAAGCAGAGCCATGGCCAATTAAAGTGATGCAATGTTCTTTATGTACGCCTCTCACCTCACAAGCAATAAAGTGTCATAACATTTTCATAAACTCCAAATTCCAATACAGCCATAGCAGTGACAAAACACTACAATCCTTTTTTCATTGTACGTACTTTAAATACCATGCAAGGAACATAGAGATTGCTTAAAAACAATGGAAATAAGAATTTTTTTATTATATGTGTATCAATAGTAATGAAGTGAAAGGATTCAGAGGTTGTGTAGAGAGATTATATTATAAGGGAATATGAGATTCGGTTTTGAAAAAACGAAATGCTGTGTTATTTTTGGATTATTAACTGCTTTTGCAGAATACGCTCCATAATATATAAGCATTATAAATCATTTTGGTTTATTACAATGTGTACGCAATGGAATTTCACGCGGAAAAAATGCCACAATGTAAAAAAAAGTTAACATTGCTGCCTTTAATTTCGTCATACAATAAATTTTCTTTATAATCGAGTTATCGAACAGAAACTTTGTCAAAAACTTTGAAAATTCGCAAACACTCATCTGCTGACAAGGGGACAGATGACGATTCACAAATATTCAAGGTTTAAGATTTTCTTAAAACTCGTTAAAATTATTAGGAAATATTAAATAATGATATAATGTTCGTAACGATTAAAAGGCAGCAAGTGAAATTTCTCTCAAATAATTTCGATATGAAAAAAAATCACATTAACACTTTAAGTGTATCTACTAATAAACCATAATAACTTTTGCATTGAAGTATATTTTATATGTTCTATTAGTATGAAATATACACAGATGAGTGTATATACATATACTCACTCAGACGCACGCACGCAAGTAAATTCGTACGTTTTGCGGTATTTGCAAATTTTGGGGTATTTGTATAAAGATAAACCTATTTTAACTAAACCTAACTAAACTTAATCAAGTGACACAGAGACAAAATGTTCTAATCATCATTATTAAATTCAAGTAAATAAATGTGAATCAAAGAAGGAAATACCAAATTGGATACATGCAAATACTTTGTTTTGAAAACACTCGCAACAGAAATAAAATGAGTATATTTTCGTTCCTGATGTCATAATCCTGAAAATGTCTGTACGCCAGATAAATTTGGATAATTGGATTGATAATAGAAAAAGTCATAACTAAGTTCATGTTGTTTTGATTTACTTTAGTTAGTTTGAAAAATATTCGGTCTTATCTCGATATTATTTTTAAGTTAAAATGATGAAGCTGAGAAAATACATTAGGTTTCCGTAATCATCGTTGTCAATTGATTATATTAGTTCATGGGTCGTAAATATCGTGGCTTTTAGCTGTAAATGAATTCGCCGTATGTAATGGATAAGTAAAATATTTTCACGTATAAGCGACTAATAAATTGATGTGAATTTTGAAAAATCTGAAGAGTGACTAATTTTATAACACGAGTGTTTTTAAAATTGTAAAAAAGGAGTTTTTATGGTTTCTTTAAAAAAATGTGGAAAATTCTATTCAGGCTTCTTTGAACTCGAAACGTATTTCCTCTATCTACTGTCGTCAGCAAATTGTAAATTTATGGCTGTAGGGTTTCCATCAGAGAGGAGAGTTTTTTTCGTCCTGGTTTCCAGAGAACTTGGTTCAGCACGTTCCCTTTGTTTACTCCCCTCAGGGGTACCTTTATGATAAAAACATTTTTAATGGGGAAACCTTTACGCTAAATATAAAAAAAGTAACTGCACAAAGCCATTAGTAAAAGCTAATACATACGTAAAAGTCAAGCCTGGAGATGGAGTATTTATAAAACAAAATTATCTAAAAATAATAGTTTTCATTTCTGAAGGACTATGGTACATAGAATCGTCACTATAATTTTTCAGAAAAGTTTAAAGTACCTTCTAGATACTTTTTATTTTCTTATTCAAGTTTTAAATTTCTTATTTAAGGTTTCGGAAGGGATGGAGGGACAATTATATTTTTTCGTATGTTTCTGCTCATCTTTGAATATATACCACTTAAAGTTATAGAACAAATATTTTTGGTATCTTTATAACAAAATTGAGCACATAATTTGCCCTCTCACAATGTTGATATGAACATTTAATAATTTAGATATATATGTGCATTAATAGGCATTATCATTATGATAAATTTTAAGTTTTTATATCAAATTATTTCAGAAGAAAAAAAGCTGTTTGTTATGGCACAAGGGTTTTGTTTCTTTCGAAGACCATTAAGAGGAAAACATGTATCTGGTTTGGAAATGCTATTCATAATATCTACTAAGGTCTGTAAAGAATCAGTGGAATCCACTAGAGTGAAGTATTACTGGTGCTCCGCTTTCCCTGATTTTTAAGAAATATAAATAAAATTAAGAAACAAAGTGCACTTTCTAATTAATATTTTATAACACAAATAAGAATCAATCGACTGTTTCAATAGATTGTGGTACTTAAGCAATTGAGAATAGGTTATTTACTATAGTATAAAAGGCCAAACGGGGTCTCTAGTTCTTAAAAAATAAATTTTATTGCCAATAAAACATTTACTCGTGCAAGCTGCTATGAAACATAACTCAATATAATGGATGATGAAATTATTTCTAATCAATCACTAAACCAAAGAGAGAATGAAACAATAAGTGCATGGAGTTACTTTATAAATAAACCAGAAATTGAACCAATTGAAAAATATTATGAAATATTAATTTTATTTTTTTTAAGGTAATGATTGTTAAAGTACGTTTTGAAAAATGACACATTTCAGTTAATGTTTATATTTTATCATATGGTGGATGGTATGTCATGTACACCAGATACGTAGATAATGTAGACTAACAAACTTAACCGCTAATCAAGTTTCTGCTAGGATATGACCCAGTATAATTTATATTACAAAATTAAATTGTAATTTTATTGAAGAATGTAATCAAGTTTCTTTTAGCAGACAACGAGCTGTATTATTCTGTAAATTTCTAGGAAATAAATTCCCAGTTTCAAAACTGTGAATTTATTTTTTAAAAAATTAATCCAGTTTTAATTTCCAGAAAATAAATTCACAGTTTCAAAACTGTGAATTTATTTTCTAGAAATTTGCAGAATAATACAGCTCATTGACTGCCAAAGTAAGTTTTAAAAAAATATACAAATTATAGTCCTTAAAAAATTTGCAATATAATTACAAATACGAAATATTTTCTAAATTAAATACTTGTAGCATTTGTAAAAAACTATTATTTTTGATCATTTTTTTTATATGCATTAGCTTTTACTAAGGGTTTTATACGTAGATTATGTAAAGTAAAAATTAACCGCTAATTAAGTTTCTACTAGGAAATTATCCAGTATAATTTATATTACAAAATTAAATTCTAATTTTATAGAAGAATATAATCAAGTTTCCTTTAGCAGTCAATGAGCTTTATTATTCTGTAAATTCCTATAAAATAAATTCACAGATTCAAAACTGTGAATTTATTTTCTAGAAATTTCTAGAAAAAAAATTCATAAATTTTGGAAAACTTACATACAAAATATTTGTCCATATTATGCTTTTTTTCATCATAATATTTTCCTGAACAATATGGAAATCAAAATTATGAAGTTCAGTTTTACAATTGGCGCTTACCATCACATTGTTTCTATACAGATTAAATTTCTTAACACTTTTTATACTTGATTGCAAAAACTCGAAATTAAAACTGTTTTTGTGCTTAGTCTATAAGCTTATGACGTATTAACGAAGGTATATAGGAAAGGAAAAGTTAAACTAATTGAATAATTTATTGAAGGATTAACACTATTAAAAAGTTAGATTTTTTTTTAATTTACAAGTAAACTGTCAGGCAACATTGTAATTTGTTTCATGCAGGGATGCAAGCTATACATTTTTGTTGCACATATATAGGATACCGCGTTTTCAAGGAAATTAGTAAATACATTTTTAGGGTCCTGTAGTGAAACAAGTCCTGTAATGAATCCTCATTATTTCACTATTTTCATCTATTTGTCTCTCCGTTCGTCCATCTGGCACAATGTTCTAGATTCTCATTTCTAAATACAATCTACACGAAACTACTTCGTAAATTTCGACAATCTCGTACTTATACTTTTGTTGTAGTTCTTATAATACCTTTTTAATATAGTTTATATATTGAAAAAGAGCTTCAATTATTATGAAAAGTACAATATTTAGACAAGTGAATTCATTAAATCGTATTGCACAATTGATTATAACTTACAAACTAATAATATTTTACTATATATATTTTTTATCTATTCTCAACAAATATACAGTTGGTAGCATACTTTTCTGATATTATATGAAAATAATTCCATTTTAAATTTGGAAATTTTATTTTTTTTATTATATAAATAGAACATGTTCACTTCAAGCAATTGAACAAAAATAGCTGAGAAAAGAGGCCTCAAATAGGACAATGATAGAGCTTTGTTGAATCAAGAGAGCTTTGTTGCAGTAATTTCGGTAAAAAACTTGTAATCTCTTAGTTTTAAATCTTGTATGTTTAATATTTTAACATACCTTTTAATTTTATATATCAGTTGATTATGGAAATATGGTTAGGTACGCATAATTTAGAAATTTCAGATTGCGAAAAAATATGGCAAATAAAGTAAAATATATTATTTCACTACAACCTCTCAATACAAAAACACTTGCATTGTCAGGCAAAGCAAATTAATCCTTATAATCGAATATTCTCGAGTCTACACCGTAATGACATTCAATTTCATAGATTATTTACGATGTTAACCATAATGTGATTAAACTTTTATAACTGTCTGCGCTTGATCAATATTGGGTCGATTCTTTCTAATAAACGCTTTTAAGCGCGTATACTATTTTCTAGTACTATTTTCTGATTTTAGTTTCAGCAAAAGCCATTTTTTGGATGAAAATTCAACAATATTAGAATGTATTTATTTTTTGTTTAAATATTATCGTGAAAATAGTCAGAATTAGCGTCTTTAGAGTTTAATAACATAAACCCTAAAAAAATTAATCATAATTTTTATCCTTAAAGTTGACTTCGGTATGTTGAGAAAAAGAAGTTTGAAATCTAAAATTTGTAAAGCAACATAATTCTAGATTTTTTTTATTCGGCAATTTAGAAACTCACAAATAAAATGTAGCGCGAAAAAATAATTCCTATTTTTAATCCTTCTGACTTAATCTTATAGAAAAACCCAGTTAAATTTCCTTGATACTTTGGTAGTAATTTTAATTTCGCATGTCCTTTGAAGCACAGATCTACCTGATTTTACCTATGGAAAATGTAATGACATAGGTACAATTAGTAAGAAGATAAATAAAATGTCTTTACCACTGTGACTACTTAGTTGATCACAGTCGTTATAATAATTACACTTTGAACAAATTAGATATATGGATAGATGGATAAATTAGATATATAGAGAGAATATGGATAGATGGATCCAAAAACAAATAATATAATAGTATCCGTTTAATTAATTGACAAAATTTAACAAAAATAGATGTTATATATCAAATAATTAGATTTTTTGCATAATGTGTTCACCTATATCAGGAATATAAATTACATGAAGAATATTTCGATTACAAAGAATATATTCCATTTTTGCTAATATCATTTTATTTAATCGTTTCAATAAATAAGTATTGGCAAATTCATAAAATATACCATTGAATATATTTTCGTTTGTCATACAAGGGTCGGTCTTTATGTCCTTAAAATATGTACGTTGCTGCAAATATAATAATCCTACACAAGGTCTCCGTGCTCAGAGGATATAGGGAACAGGATACAATTTAATGGATTTTGATAATTGAAATAACAAGTGAAAATCTGAGTTATTATGTATTTGAATCTAGGTAATCGAATTTCTTTTCCAAATTGTGAGTATTAGAAATTGCTTGACGCATGTCGATAATCTATGCGAATATTGAAAGCGTAAAGGTTAAAAAGTCTACTTACTTTCCAACAAAACTGACTTTTTTGTAGTAAACAGTTTGGGTGATTTCATGAAATTTTACTCTTTCTTTCTATTTGTTCGTTTATAAGATAATTATATAACAGCTGCAGGATTTTCTGTGTAGTACGTGTAATAGTTTCCAAAAGTATTTCATTTAGTATAATTTTGACGTTTACACTAAGTTTGGTGTCAAATTTTAGAGAAATTTTGTATAAAAACTGACGCGGTTTCCAATAAAGCTATCGAAATTTTGGGCCATGTAGTTCAAATTGGAACATATAGCTAGTATTATGATTATGTTTTTTTCTTTGGTTGCAACTATGTACAGTATGAAAAATATTATATATGTGCTAACATTATAATTTATTTATATAAAGAGCTTCGCAACAAACGAATCTGATTTCATTTACTGATATATGTTTGTATATAGGTTTATATTTGGATATATATTCACGAAATATGTTATAAGTTTCCATAGTGTTCTATATTTTCAATAAATGTGCCTTAATTTATGTAATTAAATATAATCTTTATTTACGGCGACTGCAGTGGATATATGGTTTTTAAGCTATTGCATAGCTTTTATCTAGGGCTTTGAGCGCGGTGACCGAATCAAGAAATTCCGGAAAATAAATTTAACACCCCCCCCTCCGACCGGCACAGCGGTGCGGCGTTGAAAGCTGTACATTGTCTAACGTCGATTCAGTTCGGCAGACTTCGGCACGTTGTTTGTATGCGTGCGACTAGACGTATGCGTGTAGACTGCACGATGTTCGCACGGATCGACACGAGCTGCTCTGAAATCGAACGAATACGTAAGCAGCTGTTTGTAAGAAAGTATATAGGTGTATAGGTATCTATCATCTATGTACAACAGTGAACAGCTGAACGCGTAAAATTTGTGTATAAAGTGTTTTAAATATGAATAAACAAAGTGCATTTATTAATGAAGAAAGTGATGAAAAAATAGTGAAAGAAAATGAGTGAGTACTCTATATACATACATTTTATTATTATTACTGCTATAAAAATAACCTAAATTTTTGATATTAAAATGAGCGATCTTAAAAGTAGCCCTCTTTTATACATACGAACACACACACACACATAGAGTTTAAATTCTCAATTTAGATTCTCAATATGTATGTGTATATATATATATATATATATATATATATATATATATTCATTCTTCATTATGTATATAATAGAAACCATTAAACCAAGCACGTGTACTATTTAGTATCTTGTTTTTTGTGTATAGGTTATACACATTAATGCCGCGCAGAGAAAGTATATATGATATTATATCTATATAAATGTTCATCGCGTGAAATTCGATGATCAAACTCTTAATATCGTTCTTTTTGTTCAAATTTTTTGAATGAATAATTGATTTGGTGTGTAATTACACTATTTATACCTAATAATTTATACCTATTATTTATACCTAGCTATTTTTATTTTATAGAGAAGAAGAACTTAAAAAACTAAAAAGAAAAAGAAATTGTGAACGTCAAAGGCATTTTGTCAGCGTCAGAAAGATTTGAAGAAAAATGAAAAAAAAAGAAAAAAAAGAAACAGTACCAAAATCAAATGCTGAACGTCAAAGGAAATTTCGTCAACGTAATGCAGAAAAATCTTACGTGAATATGTAATTTGATTTAATAATAATATTTATAAAACAAATTGTAATATATGCCTCAATATTATTTAACTTTATGATTTCCTCATTTTTTTCACAGAAAAAGACAAAAATTGGACACTAATGAAGAGACGTGCAATGTAGGGCTGTTGAAAATATAAATAATGTAACGCTACAAGAAAATCAATTTCACTACCAACAACTTCAAATTTATGAACAGCGTAATGAATGCATTACTCCCGAAGTTATTAAAGATTCATCGATTTTAATGTCATGATAAATATAAAGAGGCGTAATTGCATAAGTTGATAAAAACTGCTATGCAATAGCTTTACCGCGGCAGTCCCAGGGTGCCACACGTTTTTTTTATATTGATTGTGAATATGCATTTGCAAATGTTGGAATTGTCATCCTGGAATTTTTGAAATATATACCATGTTTTTATGCCTGTGAAAGATATGGTGGGCAATACGTTTATGATGTGAAAAATTAATATTTGTAAATGATCTAACCGGAATAATATTTAATAATACTATACCATATAAAAACTTTTTTATTATCACATTAAACATAGTTATAATGAAATTTAAAAAATAAATGTAACAAGTACAAAAGTTTCAAAGAGCCTCTCGTTAAGATTTGTAATGACTGGTTTTCGTTGAAAATTTAAATCACACACTAATTTTATTATCGTTAAGAACTTTAAAGGTTCAATAATATTCAAGTTTCACATTTCATACCATTTTTTAATTACGAGTTCATCTAAAAATTGGATTGTGAGCGCCTAATCCTTATATCTCCTTTTTTTCTATTCTGAAAAATAATTAAAATTTATTTTTCAAAAAGCTTGCTGAATAAGTTTCTTCAATATATTTCACTTTAAGTACTTATTAGATGTTAAATATATACCATGATTCTTTTTCATGAGAAAATCTCATTAGGGTTAATTTCATATAAAACAGAAGAGAATTACCCGCGTTGGCATAGCGGAGTCGAGAAGCGTACATGACTCTGCACCTTTAGCAATTTAACAACATAAATATTTTATAAGTCAATAAAAGAGTTAAACAACAAAATTTTATTGCATCTTTGAATTTTATGGATGAAGTGTACGTGACGCTTTACGAGTTTAACGAAATTAATATTTTAAAGCCAATTAAAAAATTAAACGACATATTTTTGAGACATTTAATTTTGTACATCGGCGATGTATGATACTGCTGTCATTAGTAATTTTTGAATCCAACAATATAAATAATTTATATGTCTAATAACAACATTAAACTATAAAGTTTTGTCGCCACTTTTAATTTTGTTTGTGGGTGGGCGTGACACTGTAGAGGTCAGAGTCAGAGGTCAATGTAAGTCGAATAATACAAATATTTTACAAACCCAATAAGAAATTAAATAAAATAAAATGTTTTATTACGTTGTGTGACATTTGAGAGTTTAGTGCTCTATACGTCTATGAATACAAATATTCTATAAATTAAAAAATAAAATTTTATTATTACTTTGGTTTTCGTATGTCACCTGGACAGTACCTGACACTTGAGAGTTTGCTCTATGATTCTATCAATATAAATATTTTATAACCTTAATAATAAAATTTAACATTAAAATATTAGAGCCACTCTGAATTTCTTGAAAAATTAAATGTAGTATATTTGTAATGTTTTCCGTCATCATTGTGATAATTTTATTTATTAGCATTACTGCTACTCTTGAATGAAATAATCATTAATGACTTATACTATAACTATTGTATAGTTATTTAATATAAATATATTATGGTGTAGCTATTTTATTCACAAATATTTATAAACAAATTCTCCATTTAGTGACGTTGCAAAAGAACTTCGCGCCCATTGTGATGTGACACATCACCAAAGATCTTTGCTAATAGCCCACCTGAAGATGTTGATAAAATACAACGAAACCCAGGTCGCGGTAAAAAATTTGAAGAACGTAGAAATAATAATATATCACGTGTTTCATTTAATTGTGAATAATGAATTTCTACAAAATTAACAATAGTGTATTCAATATTCAATTTTTATTAGTACTTTTTATGAAATTTAACTGGAGTGATAAAAACTTTGTACACTCAAATTACAATAACCATCTAATCTTACCAACGCTCCCCACCATGATATATATTATCCATTTCTTTTATATATTTAAATCTTTATTTACATCCACTTACAGAAACATTGTCGTTTTATATCTATGTACATATTTTAATAACATGTTAAAATATGTACACAGGTATAGATCAACCTGAAAATAAACAAAAAAACAAATATTAATGAAAATAATTAGATAGGATAGTTAATATTGACACTTTTTAGAATATTAAAAATGGCATCAACTAGTAAGGTTGGAATTTATTTTTAGGTTTTTAAAATAGGTTTGTTTCACTCTATGCTTCAATTTATTCGACGCTACCGCTGAAAGAAAAAACAGGCCCGCTCTTCTTTACACGAATTTTTTAAAAGTAGTTACCGATTTTTCGTCGCAAGGGAATCATATTTCTCGCAGTTCATCTTTATTACTGTGAATGAATAGAAATAGCATGGTGTAAAGTCGTGGCTTTATGAGGGCTGATCCATAATTTTTTCATCCAAGGTAGTCAAAAATCATTCGTCTGGCTTATTGTTTATTTTACCGCATAATAAACTATTCGTCCGAAGAATGGGGCGGCTTGTTTTTTCCATCACTTCGTCTTTTTTTAACATTTGTAGTCAAATATCCAGATTCAGAGGACAAACGGCGTCTTAGTTTCGATTTGTACTCGATACTGCCAGGCGTGCTCTGTGCTCGATATTGTCAAGTGTGAAAATATCGAGTACAGAGCGAATCAATAAAATATCCGTAAAATTTGTAATTAAATGTCCAGATGAAACAGTTCAGAAGACAGACGGCGTCTTAGTTTCGGTTTGTAACAGTTTATCCAGTTTTCGTCGTTAGTACAGCGCGAGCCAATAAAATAGTTACCACCGTCGATGGTATTTCTGAATTTCAGTTAAATACTGAAATATCCTTATAGAAAAAAGCTTGGTGAGGTCTAATCTTTCAGGTAAAACATTCTATTTTATACCCATACATATCCCTAAATCTGCTTAAAGATTCAATCTCTTATTAGTCTTTATCATAACTCGACCGGTATTGGTTTTTATGTTAGTTATCGCTGTTGGTTAGTTATCGATTCCCGCAGAATATCATTTTAATTGGCACAACCAGGTTTAAACTAGATAAATCAATTAAAAATAGTAATGATATGGGGTTTCATCATAAAATAAAACCCAAAGTCGATTCGGAACAATACAATTCTGTTCTAGACTTGTCAAATAAATTTTCCCATAAAATATTGCACAAAAAAGTAAATATGGTACTTAATCTGAAACACCTCAAGCTGTAATACAAAAATCAGCCCATTAGACTTTAGCTTTTTAGCTTTTAATACGTCTGCCTTAAAAAAACGATGGGAAGAAAAACAATTAAGAAAAATAATATAATAATATATGTAATATAATAATATATATCGTGTCAGGCAAAGCGAAATAATTTTCCAACATCGCACATTCGTTCACGTTCAAACCTACGCGATGGCGTAATAAAATTCATAACAAGGCGACAGGCGAAGCACCATTGATAATAATCGGAACTCGCATCAGTGACGTCGCTCCCGATCCAATATTAGTTCTATTGGTTTCCAATAAAGCCGTTCGGCTAGAGTAAGTAGAGCTCTTACGTTTACCACATTTTCAAAGTAAGATCTCTTATTACGTTCTCATTTTTTAATTTATATTTACATAAATAATGGGTGAATTTGTACTGTTTATAATAATATATCTTCTCGTTTACGTTTTATTTAAGAATTTGAATGCAAAATATTTTATTTGTATGTGGCTATCCAATATTCTACTAGTTGTCTTTTTTTTTAAATTTATTTTTTTTTTCAATTTTCTAAATGAACCTTGTCGTTTTGTTTACTTGTCTTTTTGTGGTTTATTTCTGTTCAGATTTTATCATACTCGACTTTGTAGGCAAGTTTTTATTTTTAGTTATAATACAATTTTCATTATGTACGTAACACAACGTAGAAAGCATAGATGGATTATGGGTAAGCCATTGCTTAATAATGTCATATCTATTTATTTATTACTATGTAAATTTGGCAAAAATATAAATAAACCATTCCGCTCAACAATTCTAGCATAGAATGTCAAAATAATGATTGCTGTTTATTTTTTTGTTGAGTTATAATTTTATGATAGATAAAATGTACAGTAAATATAAAAACCCAAAAAATATGCAGTAATGTTTATAGTAAATTTCGAGTTAGTAATAATTAAGGGAATAAAGGAAGAAATATCCTGGTATGGTGGATACGTACGGGAAGATGGAGAATGGCATGGCATATATACTATATAGTAGGGGCTTAATGAATAGATTACCTGGTAAGATCGTAGGAAGTTATTGGATGCAACCGGTATGGGATCAATCTTTTTAGAAATCTATAAGGTATGCCTATTTTCAGTAGTGAATGTCCTTTGACGGGTGATGATAATAATAGAGGGAATAATACAAAAATATTTATTCAATCTCACCTGAGGTAAACAAAGTAAAATTAATAAAATTAAATAAAATATTAATAAATATCAACATAAGAAACAAAACAAATATTTGATCATTTTCTGTTAAACTTATCCAAAGTCTTGTCAAAGCACTTCCCCAAACTTATGGAGGTTATTGAGTATACAGAGTAATTTACAGATGAGAAAGTTGATTAGCGGTACAGATAAATCATTTAATTAAATCAAATCATTATATAATGGTACACCAAGAAACATAGCAGAGACGATGGATGTGTGATCGACTGTTGTTGAGCAGAAGATATATTTCCTTCGTTAGTCCAAAGTGTATTTCAAATATACAAGCTGCTATTCGTAATTAAAATCCATGATAATAACATACCAAAGATGATTGTGAAAAATCATCCCTCTCAAAAAAAAGTGAAAAGAAATCCCTCTCAAGCTAAGACCAAACTGGCAGTAGAGTATAATATGTGCTAATATAATATTTAGCCATTTAATTCCAATAAGCAAAACAAAAATCTCATAAAAATAGAGTATATTAAATAAAATGTTCCACTGGAATATGACGGCAAGAGACGTCCGTTGCTTTATAAAACCAATATGAAATTTAAGATGTAAATTTCTTATACATAAATTAAATAAATTTCTATAAGATAAATCTAAATGTTTGTATTATTAAGTTTTATATGCAAAAGAGTGTATGAAACAGAAGATCAACCAAAACATCTGAGAAACTTGTATATCGTGATGTGATATTTATACCACGTGAAACGAAATTAGCCGAAACGCATATTTTAAGAAATAAACTAATTAAAACTAATTTTATCTTTATTTTCACGTGTCATGAATTAAGAAAGGAAAATTTAACTAACGCGTGATATGAAAGAAAATTAACGTTAGGAACATTAATTTACCCCGGACATGGATGAGAAGCCAATTCACGCCTCAGTAGCTCGGATGCTGACTCTCCACTGTAGAGCAAAAAACTTAAAAGGGACTCTAGACTTTTTTATTTGCATTAATCAATTTATTTATCGACCAAACACTTTATTTTTCTTTAACACTTTACTTTATTATATAAAAAGTATGTAAAGCAATTGAAGATAATTTTACGTACAAGTCGTATTACAAAAATATATAGTAACTTAAAAAAAGTATGTAAACCAAACCATGTTGCAATATGCTTGTACCTTTAGGGGTTAAATATTATGCCGACGTAATAATCCTACAAGAATTGTAATCTTTGTGGCATATCCATAAAATTCACAGTTTATAGTAAATTGTATCAATGACTAATATCTCCATTACACAATTAATAAAATTATGGGGAGGTAATTGGATTTCAAATTATGTTGAAAAATGTCTAATTCTGCTCTCTTGCTTTATACTCCATTTTTTAAAAATACAGTTTATAATACCTAAATGGTCATGATATAAATTCTTATTGATTGTGAACTATTTATATAAAAAAAAGATGAGACCCTCTATATATTTTTTTTATTGCAGTAAATTACCTACAGCTCAAAGAATTTACAAAATTTTACGCCCATCGAACAGAGTCAAGTGTTTAAAATTAATTTATGCGCGCCTCTCATTCCGTATGCAATAAAGTGTCTTAAGGGTGTCTTAACAATATTTTAATAAATATGAAAATGCAACATGGCAGTGACAAGACAACACAGTCCTCTTTCGTCGTACGTGCTTTATGAACCGTACAAGGAACAAGGAGATCGGTTAACCCTAAATTACTCGCGTGGGTTATCGCACATTTGCTCGCCGAAAAAAGTACTTACACTGGTTGAATCATCTCCGTGTGCCTACTAGCTTACTAATGCGCGATTAAGTAGATGTCAAATCTACACGCAACTATCCGCCACCTAAGTACCTAAGAGACATTGCAATAATCCACGTTTATCACAGATTTTTGAGGAACAGAACTTCAATTGTCATGGAAACCTGTTGCATAGAGCTCAAGGACTTACATATAAAAGTTGTTTTTACGAGAGGAAACGCGCAGGTGCAGAGGTTGTAGCACAGAAGAGATTGACATAGTATTAAGCCGTAATTTGTTATTCGTTGTTATAATGATTAAATAATTAAATAAAGTTTATTTTCAAAAAAGTTCATTCTGCCTGGATATCCTCACACCACTTCCTTTGAGATACGCTGAGGCTACGATGCTGAAAGCGTAATCAAGGAAAAGGATCTCAATCCCAAATGTCCCGTTGAAGATATTACTGAAAATTCATCAGTGATCTTACTAAAGAGACTCATTGTCACGTAAGTAATTTTTCCTTTGTTCACTCTATTGTATCTAATATATCCTAATCCTAAAATAAAATACTGGAACAAGTTTGGAATTAATTTGTTTGGGAAATTCAGCAAATTTTGATGACCCAACCAAATATTATTAGTAATCGCCCGCGACTTCAACTGAATCGGGCTGAAATTAATCTTCCCAGGGTAGCTCATACACTAAAATTTGATGGTACTTCAGAAACCTTGCAGACTTCATTAAATGTTGCCAATCAATTGCTAATTACGTTAAGTGTATGTAGGACAAATTAAAGCACATACTCACGAAATTAAGCGATAGAGCCAGTGTTGTTTTATCTATGATGACACATAATTACGATTGAAAATCTTTAGTCGCAGAATTAAAACGCGAGTGTGGAGGCTATAGGGTTTGAAGATGTTACACATTGAAATTTTAAGCTTGAGAAAGTCTAGTAATTATAAAGATCTAATGTTAGAGATAGAGAACAAATTGTTTCTTATAAAAATAGATCGGTAGAACAATTTTATAATATTGAAATGGTAGAATACTTGATGCATACTTGTGTTAATAGGGCTGAAATATTTTTTATTAATAACGTATTATACTGGAACAAAACACATTTCATAAATTTAACTTTTTCACAATGCTACAATGATTTAATGGTCTTTGAAGTATTATATATTATTATACTTCAAAGACCATTAAATCATTGTAGCATTGTGTTTATATAATAATATTTATGATAATAAAAATAAAGATAAATCGACTTTTAACAAATATTCTCAAAAAAATTACAATACTAATTCCAATTTAAGTCAAAGATATACGCATCCACTGCTACATTTCTCTCAACGAATAAATTCATCAACGTGATCATCAACCTGACGTGACAATCCGCTCTCTCTATTATCTAGATCAAAGAGCAACCATAACGTAGTTGATTTAGGAAGAGGTTTCGCTTCACAGGAATTATTTGCACATGAAGTCAGTAATAACGACAATTAAACTTTTTTGGATCAAGCCTTGAAAATCCCAGTTCAAAAAAATAATATCATATTACCAAGGGGTACAAAAACTCCGACGTATTAAATTCGTAGGTAACAATGTAACTTTTAAAATTTTAATTGACACCGAATCAACTAAATTATTTATTTCTCTGTCAAAAATATAAATACTTTTATGATTGTCCTAGATTTGAATAAAAATCTCACGGGACGAGCATTCATAACGAATATACTGTTACGCCTCTATGGAGAAAAATCTTCGTAACAATGAAATAAATATGAAATTGTACATATTTAACATTGTCTCATAATTACGATATCCTAGGAATAATGAGGCAATTAAAAATAAGTTAGACTAGTCAAATAACAAAAAATTAACTACGGAAAATAAAACGACAGAACTAAATAATATTGAAACTGATAATAACAAAACAAATCGTATAATAAATAAATGTAGTAATATGTTTAACATAGAATGTTACTCATTGCGCGACCACGGCCGTTCGTTGTAAAGTCAATTTAATTAAACATGAACCAATTTATCAAGTCGCCAGACACATCGTTATGCTTCCCAGTATATTTTCACGAAGATAACTCTAATACAGCAACGATTAACGATAGCGATTCCGACATAAAATCGACATTTCTTAGCAATTTCGATGATTACGAGGACAGATTTAAAATGTCATAAACACATTCTACGTATAGAATGAATAAGATATTCATATATGAATCGAATGTTTATAAAGTACACATATTAAAAAAGGACAACAGTGGTTTAGATTTGAATTGTCGCTTAAAGAAAAATAATTTCAAAGAAGGTTTTATAAAATTTATGTTACAAGAGTAGATACGGAATAGTACAAATACACGATTAAATTGCTACAGGGATGACAGATTTATGAGAAACAGAATTTCAAGTGTAATTGAAACGCGCTATGTATAATAACACAAAGGGCCATAAACAAAAATGGTTCAAGACCACTGAGTGCTGTCAAGACAGGTATACATAACATAATTCTCTATTTGCCAGGTATCAAATAGTCAGAAAAGTTTGCAAAGAATTCGGTTTATTTTGTCACAGAACACATTTTGAATTTGATTGTTATAAATACGAATAATTGCTCAACGGCAATTCTTAGACATTGGTAAGTTGAAGTACATATATTTAAGAAATGAAGACGTTCTTGTTAGGACAATTTAGTACTGGACTTATTGGGAGTCATAAAAAATGACGAGTCAATATTAATGTTATTCCAAAAGTAGTAAAAACACATGTCTTGAACGTGCAAGATTTAGGAAATCACCTGTGATTATCATCCGCCATGCGTGGGCGGTGTTCAAATTATCCGGGAAAGAATTACGGAAAAGTGTAACTTAAATGTAGGATATCCTCTAAATTGTCATGCAATGAATACTTTAATGTATATTACGACACTTGTGATGACGTAGATCTCTATAATTAATAATAATAATCTGATTTTAAACGTTTGATCTCAGTACGTGCCAAAAGTGTGCTTCAATTGAAAGTTTTTGTCTTAAGTTTTTTTTGTGTTCATAAAGGTTTTAATTTAAATTGTATATTTTTATATTTTATAGTTTGAATAAAGTTCCTTTAAACTAAATATTTAAATATTTCATTTCATATAAAAAAACCATTTAAATTATTTTTAAAGATTGTGGTCTCTGGATACACAAGAGCAGTTGTATAATTTTCTTCTTGCGAACAATTATGGGTTAAAAATGACAGAAATAAGATTTTTTCGTTATATTTTTTTAATGGCAGTGCAGCAAAAGAGGTTTTCTTACGTGTAAACGAAAGACTATAGGTATCACCAGTGAATATAAGATTCGATTTTTGTAAAACTAAATGCTGTATTGTGTTTACATATTATTAAATGTCTTTATAAAACACGGTACATAATATGCAATCATTATAAATCATTTTGATTTATTATAATACGCTATGGCTTTTTTACACGAAAAAAATGCAGCAATGTGAACAAAACTTTACATTGCTACCATTAATTTTGTCATCCTATAGCGATGTTCCAATTGTCGAGTCGTCGAATATCAGTTTTGATGTCCTTGATGTCAGTTTGTGAATATTCAAGGTTTATTACTGCTTATTCTTAATATAATAATATAACATTTTAGTAAAACTCATTGAAATTTTTAACAAATATTCAATAAAGATAAAATGTTCGTATCGATTATGGTGCACATTTTTTTGCACTATATTTAAATATAATTACAATAAATAATTTAGATACAATTAAACAATTATCACATTGACATTTTGAGTCTCTTTACTATTATATCATATTAACTTTTACATTGAAGTATATTTTATGTGACCTCATAGTAACGAAATGCTTGTAGCCGAGTATATATTCACATCACTCGGTCACACGCATGCATTTACATTCGTAGGTTTTGGTGTTCGTTCTAATCTTAAATTTGTCCTTTATATAAAGATCAAATTATTTTAACTGAACCAAATTTATTCATCCGACAAAGTGACGAAATGTAGCTCCTATATATCGGCTTTAAATTTAAATAAATAAATGTCAATAAACAAAGTAAATTTCTAATTTGTTACATGATGCCTTGTCTCGATAACAATAAACAGTAATAACAATAACACGATACCTTGTCTTGATAACAATAAACAGTAATAACAATAACATGATACCTTGTCTTGATAACAATAAACAGTAATAACAATAACATGATACCTTGTCTTGATAATAATAAACAGTAATAACAATAACATGATACCTTGTCTTGATAACAATAAACAGTAATAACAATAACATGATACCTTGTCTTGATAACAATAAACAGTAATAACAATAACATGATACCTTGTCTTCATAACAATAAAAAGTAATATCAATAACATTATACCTCGTCTTGATAACAATAAACACTAAAAAGTTCATAGTGTTTTGATTTACTTTACTTATTTCGAAAAACATTCCGTCTTGTTTCGATATTATTTTTAAGTTGAAATTATGGAGCTGAGAAAATACATTAGATTTCCACAAACATCATCATTACCCTATGGGTCGGACATC
The DNA here is from genome assembly GCA_039881145.1 of Druceiella hillmani. NCBI lineage: Eukaryota > Metazoa > Arthropoda > Insecta > Lepidoptera > Hepialidae > Druceiella > Druceiella hillmani. The sequence goes on from JAYKKI010000137.1 coordinate 280,514, forward strand.
TCGTAGCTGTTAGCTGAAATTGAATTTTCCATATGCAATGGATAAGTAAAGTTGTTCATGAATATGCGACTAACAAATTCATTTGTATTATTAGAAATATAGAAAAAAGATTTTCATAAAACCCATGAGTGTTTTTAAAATTGTAAGACAAGTGTTTCCATGATATAACAAAAATATGGAATATGTTATGAAAGCTCCTTTGAACTCGAAACGCATCGTTGTGTTTTGTTTTCAGTAAACTGAATAACGACTAGAAGAGTTTCCACGGAACTTCATTTAGTACGTTTCTAAATTTGTCCATTATGTTTATTCCCTTCAATGGATAAAGGCACTACTACTAAGAAAAACGTCACAAAAAAAACCACTAAAAAAAGCTAATACACATATAACATTTTAAAAATTTAAGGATACAGAGTATTCAAACGAAAGAAAAATATTTACAAATAATGTAAGTATTTTATGGAGTAAATATCTCACATGTGTAATTATATAGCAAATTTCTGGAAGGATATGAGATGTGGAACATTTCTGTGAAGTTTAAGTCTTCAGACACTTTTTATTCTAGTTTCAGAGACTTCGGAACGGATGGAGGGGAAATTATATTTTTTCGCATTTTTTCTGCTTATTTTTGGAGGAATTCCACTTAAAGCAATAAAGAAAATATTCTGAAGATCCTTGTATCAAAATTTGGTAAATAATTTGTTCTCCCTAAAATATCCACATGTATGTTTTTGGGTGTCGATTATTGAGATATAAATATAGTAATATGCTTTATAATTATGCTAAATTTAAAATTTGTATGTCAAATTATTTCAGACCAAAAAGGCTCGTGATGTGCAAAGGGACGAACAAGTGAGAGTTCTCACGATGGTCTTGGTTTTTTCTAAGACTATAAAAAGACAAATATGTATCTTGCATAAAAATACTTTTCGAAATGTCTGCAAATTTCTGTTAAAATAAATCATTGAAATCCGCTAAAATCAAGTATTACTGGTACTCAATTTTCCCTGATAAGTTTTTGAGAAATATACATAAAATTAAGAAACAGCATTTATAACACAAATACGATTAAACCGTCTATTTCAATGGAGTGTACTGCCAATGAAGCAGGGTCTTACATAAATGAGAATTGGTTATTCACTGTACTGTAAAAGGCCGAACAGGGTCTTGAGTTCGAATAAATTAAACGTAATTGCCAAAAAAAAAAACTAAGTTTCGCAAGCTGCTATGAAATATGATTCAAGGCAACTCGTGACAACTGTTTCCCAAATAAATTACAAAGAGGGGATAAGAGGCGAAGATTTTTTCGCTTTTTAATAAACCGGAAACTGAATATCCTTAAAGAAAAAATAACCATAAAATTGAAAAGAATTCATGCGATGTTTAAAAAATTAGCTGATTTTTTTAGAATTAGTCTTTAGGTTTGTTTGTTTTACACAAAATATATCGTAAAATAATCGCTATAATTATTTTCGAGATTGATACTAATTCAAATTTAGATTAGTAACATTTTGTCAAATGTATGTATGTATGTCCATGCAAATATATAAAGAAATTATTTAATCCTCTCAATAAGGATTCCTAGCCAAATTTTACAAAAACACGCCTATTGTACGGATTTAGACTTGAATTTCGTAGTGTTTTCATTATATGTTCATCGGTCATGGTATGCAGAAACCAAACTCAAGAAACCATTTCCCTTAAGAGCTTGTTTCAATCTATATATTGACTCAAAATTCATCTCTTAACAATATATACAAACATACTTTCAAAGTGCAAACAATTTTTCTTTGCAAATTATTTTTCAATACTTATCGGAAAGAACAAAAACGCCACAAACTCTATTTCAACGTAAACGCCACGATACTTACGGTATCTCCATACATCCTCATATCTGTTTGGATTAATGTTCGTTTAAAAGTGATGCATTTCATTTACCTAATGTTTATTTTGTAACATGTTGTGGATGGTACACCATACAAATTAAATATGTAGATAACGTAGAATTACAAAACTTCACGCCTAATTTTCTTTTAGAAAATGGTGCATTGTAATAAATGTATTAAAATAAAATTCAAATTTTACTGAAGAAAAATATTATTTTGCAAAAATAGCGAATTTATTTTCTAGAAATAGTTAAAAATAGACTTTTTGCAGTGCGGTAAATACACCATAAATAAAAGTTAAACGCTAATTTCGACATCCTGGAAGTTGTATTCAACATTTTGCGCAAAAAAAAGTTTTAAATCTGTAAAGCAATATACTTTTAGATTTTTTAAATCGAAATTTTAGAAACTTGCAAATAAAAATTACCATTCACTTAATCGTATTGAAAAAAATGCCGTTAAAATTCTTTAATAGTGCCAAAAAGCTTGAAGTTTCATCTTCAAAATTCTTTTTTGTCTATAGATTTCTCTTTCACTGTATTATGGCTATGAAATTTGTTTTTTCACTTAAAATCAATGTTTTTGGAAGAAATCAATATAGAGAAATTAAAAATATATCAAACAGATTTTTCGGCGACTTTTTCATGTTTTTTTATTTTGAAGTAATTTTGTAGATACAGGGAGATAAAAAACTATTAATCCTATTTTTTAACTAATTATCAGTTTATCGTCCAAAAGTAAATTTATTCTGGTCAGATTGTTTTTTAGAAGTCAAAACAGTCTTTTGTTCAGGTCGTTACGATGGCATTGTCATCGAAACTTTTATACAAACTTTTAGTACCCAAGACATGATTGTTTAAAAAGGCATTACACAAGAAGATTTCACGGAAACGAAACGAAAACTTTGTTTCCAAGGTACTGATAATTAAATTAAAAGAATTATTTGATTGTGTATAATATCGCGACCTTAATTTGTCTTTAAAATTGTACAGTTTCCTTACGAGTAATGAAGGTTATTTGAGAGTAATTCGATTTTTGCTAAAGTATGAAAAATAAACGATATTATTAATAAGCACATGGGTAGCTTTATTTATATCACTCTGAAGGAATTTTATTACTTTTACGTATAGGATATGTAATCTGTACAAAATTGTAAACTGTCTTTATTTAAAAAATGGTATGTTAAAAACTGTGGCTCTATGTCTATCACAGACATTATTATAATGGTACTTTGAACAAATTAGGTGTAGACTCAGATATTTGCGGGAAAGGATGACGTACACAATTTCTTCGTATTTAGGCAAGTATTAAAAACAAAATATGGATAGACAGATCAGTAGAAAAATAATATATTTGATTGTATTTGTTCGACATCGACAAAATGAAATAGATATAGGCATCATAACAAATATAAAATAATCACACTTTTTATACATAATGTGTTTACCTTTACACACAACCTTCACACACAACATTATTTCTTTCGTAAAACCCACAAAACATTTCTATTACAAAGAATATATCTCATTTTTGCTAATAAAACTTTATCATTTCCTTAGCCTTTCCAGTAAATAACATATCGGAAAAACGATAAATATACCATTGAATTTGTTCACATTTGTCATGCAGGAACGGGTCTTCGTGTCATTGAAATATGTACATTGCTGCAAATATAATAATCCTACGCGAGGTCTCCATACTCAGTGGATATGGGGAACGGCATAAAATTTATTGGATTAAGATAATTGAATTGATAAGTGGAAATCTGAGTTATTATGAGTCCCATTGTAGGTATTTGAATTTCTCTCACAGATTGAGAGGTATACGTTTATTAAAAAGGTAGGTATTCGAATTCCTCTCAGAAATCATGAGGTATATGTACATTACATACGTGTATCACAAGCCAAAAAGTTGATAAGATTACACATCTTTCCAACAAAAATGCTTTTTTAAGTAATCGGTTTGAGACTCTGTAAATAAACTATAGGAGAAAAATCGAGTTTTGTGAAATGTTTTTTTTCCTGTTTGTTCGTTTATAAGGGCGTTAAGGAAAAATTGGATTTTCCGTACGGTAAATCAAAATTTTTTCCAAAAAATTTCATTTAGTCAAATTTTAAAATCTGCCCTTAAATTTTGTTTCAAATTGTGGAAAAGTTTTAAATAAAAACTAACGCTGTCACCCATAAATCTATTAGAGTTTTGGCCAATTCAACTGAAATTGGAAGACATTTCTATTGTCACTAGTATTGCAATTGTATTTATGTCGAAATTACAATGGTTTATAAAATGAAAAATGTCATATAATGTCATATATACAAATTCTTTTTTTTTGAGTATATATTATTTTTATAAGGAGCTATCGAACATAATATTTATTTTGTCAGATCTGACTTCATTTACTCACATATGTTTGTGAAATACCATTTGAGATTACATAGTGTTCCATATTTTCATTAAATATGTCATGTTTTATGCGATTAAAAGCTCTGTAAAGGAGAGAGGAAATTTTTTGTATATTAATTGTAGATATGTGTTTCCAAAAGTCAAATTGTAGCTTATCTATTAGTTCATGCTTTTATAAAACCCTTTCAAAAATTTAATTGAATACAATTGTATTTTCGAGGGGAAAGGAGAAGTGGGGAATAATTACTGCAAATTAGTTTGCGTATAAATTTTCATTTAGTCATTTTTTTGACAAATATAATTTTGTTCTTATTTATGATACATAAATTATAAATAATAAGTAAAATAAAAATATTTTTAAATATATAGTTTCCCATTTCCCGTAAATTATTGTTTAGTCTCATGTACTCTTCTTTGGAACAAATAGGAATAATGCTGAGATGGCAAGTGTATAATTCTTTATTACGGTTGTGAATATTTTTTATTCTTGATCTATATTTTGTTAAATTATTTACTCTTTATTTTTTAATTGAACAAAAATGTAATATTATTTTCAACATTTCTATTCTTGTTTGTTTGAATTTTATAACTTTGAAAATTATACTTTTAGAATAATAACATAGAGTTCATGGGAAAGATGTGTGGGTACATTCTTGTTAGTTGTTTGTCGTCTGCACATACATTAAGGAAGTTGTTAAGAAAACTTATATAATCTTGAAGTATATAAAAAATACATTAAAAACACCAGCAACATGTAAGGTATTAAAACCTATTACTTGATGATATAAAAACTTTGAAAGGAACGTAATTACATTCACAAAATTTTAAATATACGAGAACTAGACTTTCATAATTTTCGCAATTACTTTCTTTGCAGTTTCTTAAAATGTGTAGTATGAGTTATGAAACTTTTTATTTCTTATCAAATTTCTATTAAATTAGCGTTTGTCAAAATTATCCACAATATAGCTGAAACTCCTAATAGAATTGTTTAATTACTTTTTGTAATTGAAATGTTTGTGAAGCGTGAAGTTTCGTAAATCGAAGTAACTACTTCATTTTAGAAACGTGACACCACATCATCCTTTATTATGAAAGATGTAGCACTGAAGAGATTTTCGTGTAGAAAACATCGATTTTTTCCATACTTTTCATTTCTATATTAGGAAATTAAACAGAGTTGTAATAAAATAAAATAAGTAACATAAAATTGCAACAGACGACATATAATTACAAAATTTTTCAAAGTACCTAACCAGCAGATTAATTATCTTGCTTTCGTTAAAAATGTATATAACGCACTAATTTCATTATCGTCAAGGATTTTAATAGTTCGTTATTTTTACGCAAGTTTCATGTTACCTGTCATTTTCCAATTACTTCCGAACCCGTAGGGGATGAAGAAAATATTATAATCTTTATAAAATTCTAACTTAAGTTTTTCACGGATATCACTCATGTAACATTGTGTGTATTATGTGTGCCTAATAAACACATTTCCATTTTTTAACATAAAAGAAATATTTTAATATTCGATTTTTTCAAAAATGTATTAAAAACTTTTTTCAATTATATATACATTGTTAGTATTTTTAGGATGAAAAATATATACCATAGCTTTTTTTACTAAAAACTTTGATTAGGGTGCATTACGTGCTTTCACATAATGGGAGCGAGAGGCGATGGGTGGTTCGTGACACTGCTGTGATTAGTTCTTTACGAGTTAAACAATATAAATATTTTATTAGTCGACAATAAAATGAAACAGTATAGTCTTATTTTGATTTTTTGCACTTCACTCTGAATATAGCTATAAGTAATGTACCAATTTATAACTTATTTTCTCCCTATAAATCGACGCTTGAAATGACGTAAACAATTTTGTCTCTTGGAGAACAATTTTACAATACAATATTCTGTTTAATTTGATGACGTGAAGTTTTTATGGTTCATCTGCGTGATATTGCATGCAATCAGAATTGGACCTTAATATATCTCCAAGCATATTAATTCTAGTCAAAATTTGTAATGGATTTGCTTTATGAATTGTTTTCAAGCCTATTTATTGTAATAAGGTGCATACTTTACAATGTTTTCATTCAACATATTGAATAGGGTTCTCTATTCAACATATTTGCCTTTAGTACATAAATCTGTTTTGTCGCAACGGCGTATATTACACATTACAAAATCAGAAATAACTCTTGATATTACATTGTAACACATCTCAAACATTTTCCCAATACATATATTCCCTGATAACTACACTTGGCATTGAACAAACGAATTCCTCTAAATTATTTTATTTTGTGAAATATTATGTATTTTATTTTCTTTTTTGGCTCATAGGCTTGTTAGTGTATCCTGTTAGCAAAATAGTATAGCGCACTGTGCTTTCTTGTTTATTATTGCATACTACTCCATTGCATCCTAAATTTTGAAAGTATATTTTATGTGATCCACTTAAGATTTATTTTTTGGTATAATGTATTTTTGGGAGTTGAGTTTAACGACTTTTGAAGTGTGAAAGTGCATTAAATAATTAAATAAACCAACTCATGTAAATTTTAATCATGCACACTATGTGTATATTTTGGACACTTAATTCTGGGTGAATCTAAATTTATATGGGACGTATGTAAATAATAGAAAAAAATATGAAGGAAGCTTATTGAATGCTATAATTATTGGCCTTCCAAATAATAATAGAAAACGAAATAATCATAACGAATAATACGATTTATATCAATTACATGCAAAATATTATTATCAATCAAACTACGGAATTAGGACATACTAAAATTGATGAAGAATATAATTTTATATATGAATATATTTATTTCATATTTGGTAATAACTTTTTACATTTTTTTTAATAATTGCGAATAAGTTTACTAATTGTCTGGAAAAATAAATTACTTTGATGCAAATAATAGTTCACTATAAAAGTACCCTGTTACTGAAAAAAAAGAATGCTTGCTACATTAGCAGCTAACTAATCTATTGAATGTTATTCAAACTAACTTACAATTATCGCTAATGAAGTGAGCATACTTTGAATTTGTAACCGGAAACTATTAACCTGTTATAGGAATTCGAGGTCACTTCACGTGAATCATAATTTTCCGTGAACAAGATAACTATGAAGCTACCTAATATAAGTTTGAGAAATATAATAATAACAATATCTTAGCTAACTGTTAGTGAAGCGAGAAATTTTTGAATTTATAACCGGAAAGGTTTAACATACTAAATACTTCATAGGGATTAGAGGTCACTTCTTTCATATAAATCATAATTTTATGTGAAAAGGGTAATTATGTTGCCCAAATTTCAATGAATAGGAATTACACAACTCGACTTAACGGATTTTAGGGTTGATTATTGGAGGGAAATTGTAGAAAATGACAAATGACAGTCATTTCAGGTTAGGTAAGAAATATAATTATATGGATAAATTTAAAATCGTAAATGAGAATGTAATATTTTTGAAAATATTTGATATTTGTATAAAATGAGAGTTTTTTCTACGTTCTTTGTTGGTTAAATCAACTCTAAAACTAAAAAATTAACGATTATAATATACTGTTTTCCTATTTTTTACTTTAGTCGAATAATGGCTTTTTGTATTTAAGAGGAGCTTTTAAATAAAGAAAAGTTGAATAAAATACAAAAAAAATAGATTTCGTATTATTCGTGTTACGTTATGAAATCGGAAAGCACATATTGAAAGGGAATAAAGAATCATAGTCAAATTGGGAAACATCTTCACATGAGCTTCGTTCTTTACTAATGACGGCATGCTTCTCAAGTTCCAAAAAAGTGATATATTTTCATCTTAACGCCCTCATTTTATCGTTCAGGTATATTAAAATAACTATGAAGCACGAGTAAAGCATGCACTATGAAGGTTCCGTAAATATTTAAGTACTTGTAAACATTCATGGGTACATTACGGTATTTCTTTTAAACTATTTACGTATATTAATTTTTCACAATGCAAAATTTTTGCCTAATTTAATTTTCACAGGCGTAAATCAAGGCGTATATTTAAAAAAATATAGAATTTAGGATAATAAATATAATTTTCCTGGGACCCTTGCACAGACTGCTAAAAACCCTCATTTTTCTTATAGTTTCAGGGTATTTTTGGAAGTAATGGTGTGAATATATTTTTTGTATGTATTTTTCAGTACATCTCCCAAAATATGGTACCTTAAATCATGAAAAAATACCGTTACCGAGTTTTTTAGATTGTGCCCCACATTCTAAAGTTAATTAGTTTTTTTTTTCTGTACTTGAATGGCCTTCACTAAAATACATATTTTTAGGTGTTAATGAGATATGTGTCAACATGTTTTATGATTGTCGACATGAAACATTACATCTACAGACATTATATTTGGAACATAATTTTGACAACTGCATGTGTCAGGACTAAATGAATCACAACAAAACCAATCAGTCAAAACAAAAAAAATTGGAAAACATAGAAATATTGCTTTATGATTGATGCTTTAGTTTATAATCATTGATTTAATCTATCTAGAAAAAAAAATAAAATAATGTACTTTTTTTTATTTAATATACTAGGAGTACATTGGAGTATAAAGTTTTAAAGATTGCTGATATATTATCTATAAATACTGATAAAATAATAACAAATAAATAAGTAAACAAATTAGAAAGAAAAATTGTGTAAACCAATAGGTAATTTTAGATAATTTACATAGGAAAACCGAGCCTCTATCAGGAATAAATACTGGAGTCACCCGTATTTCAATATTGACTGACATTCCATCGATACCATTCCATCGATACTTACTTTTAGTTAACTACATCTATTTCTTATCCTATGATAAGCTACTAATCTTATCGTATTCGCAGGTACACATAGGTAGACTGTAATATTATTTTTGGACTTCAATATTAGTTTAATGTGGTAATATGTTACACATTAAACTAATATTATTAAAACACATTATTATATATTAAATAATAATTATAACACATTATACTAATATTAATACTTCAATATTAGTATAATGTGTTATAATTATTATTCAAATTAACTCACACACTAAATTTTCACCTTCAAATGGTATTTTTAACAGATACGCAATAATGTAGTATCACTACTTGGTTTATTTTTATTCAGACAGTTAGTATGTTTTGCACCTTCATGTTGAATTTAAAAA